>JAVGWX010000018.1:15518562-15723562 GCA_036924085.1 Ariolimax columbianus | reverse complement strand
AAGACAAACCAAAAAGAGTGTCCTGAAACCGGACATGCCAAGTCGATGAAAGGCGCAGACCCAACAACACGCTACACGATGGCCAAGACATCAAGCGACGTCACTGAATCAAAAGTTGACTGCAATGGATCTCCAACCTCCGCTTTCACTTGCCTTGATTGTACATTCCGATATACTGTTTTCAGCCCTTCTCATGAAGTTGTCTTCTCACTTATTGCATTGCCTTCCTTTTGTCTGCTAACTGTCCACCTGTCTGTCGTATCTCTTTATATGTCCAAAATATTTTAGCTGCCTAAGCTGTATTTGTTCAGTATTTTTCTTCGTATTCTCAATCTCTTCGTGACATCTACTTGCTCTTATACAAAAACGTGAACGAATGTCGTAGTTTTTTCTTTGTATATGGAAACTTTAAGTAATGGCGAAAAACTGTTCCTTTATGGTTGTTAATACCATGGAAGTTTCGTCTCTATGTAGAGAGGCTCAAAGGAATATCAAAGTTTCTTTTCTATGTTCAGAGACTCAATGAAATATTGTAACTTATTTTCGTTATACTGAAACTCATTAGACCGTCCACTTATACGTTTTCGAAACTTATACGAAGTGGTTGACCGTTTTAAATATCTTTGGTCGATTATCAGTGATGAAGGATCAAAATGTGAGGCGTTGGCCAGAATAGCACAGACAATAGCGGCGCTTGCAGGGCTTAACAAAATCTGGCAAGATAAACGGTTAGCACTACGCTCGAAAATCAGATTAATGCATACACTGGTCCTGTCAATATTCCTCTATGCTTGTGAGACATGGACAGTTACAGCTGGTGATGGCCTTGGTGATGAGGTGTTTTCAAAGACTTTTAAACGTCACGTACAAAGATCGAGTTACACATGAGGAAAAATGAGAGAATTTCAACAGCAATCGAGCTTTTTGAAGACCTCTTGGCAACTGTCAAAAGAATGAAACTCGCTTGGTATGGTCACATATCGAGATCAAATGGTCTTGCAAATACAATCCTTCACGGAAAGGTGTATGGCAGACGACGAAGAGGCCGTCCCAAAAAAGAGATGGGAGGACAACATAAAAGAATGGACCAATCTCCGACCAGAGAAGCGGCGGCATTTGACAGAGAAGGGTGGCGTGGGGTTGTGAGGATGTCTTCATGTGTGCCCCAACGACCCCACCGGTTACGGGATGACCTGAACTGACCTGACCTGAAACTCAAGTCGTGATTGTAGGCAACGAAGTCGATTATTTCCGGAAGTATTATAGTCAATTACTGCCACCTCACCCCCCCCCCCCCCCATCCCTAACCACTGCCCCCACACCCTACAATTCCCTCCCTTGGTTATACCCATCTCCAATATGAAAAAAAAAATACTTGTACAACCAGCAACATACGATCAAATGTGTTAACTACTAAATGCTATTTTGCGTTTTTCACGATGCGTTCGTTTATCATATGAGATGTTCAGTGTACACAGGAGACAAACCGTGTTGTGATGGTTAGCGTTAATTTATTGAGGACAGGAAACATTCTTTTAACGTCAACTAATTGTTCTTTGAAAAAATGATATTTTGACCAAGCTATTTCCGATTAAAATAAAGTACTTACGTAATTAACATAGAGTTTAAAGGCCCGTGCATTATATGTCCATTAAGTAACATTGTGTGCCATTCCATATATACTTTAGGGGTGACAATTGCTGTGAAACCTAACAGTTTGTATTGGATATAGTAAATGAATTGGTAACACATCCAATCGCACCCCCCCCCCCCTCCCATGAATTTAGACACTCCCACTAGAGACGAAATGTGAAAGACTTGATTGTCAGTCACGTCTCAGCATTTTTTTAAGGTTGAAAGGATCAGAGTGGGGAAGGCTTCTTTGTCACCCTAACTGAAATTAGGTAATAAAAGTACTTCTCTTCAAATGACAGAAACAGCGTCCCACGTTACAACCGAAAGGTTTTAGTCAAATACTAAGGACAAAACACATCAAAATATTGTTATTCGGTTCAATAGATAGTGTTAAATAACTTTTCTTTTTATGACATGATTACTGCAGCTTACCTGAACGACGGAAGAAAATCCATTCGCTTTTGACACACGGAATTAAACAACTCGACAGAGGAAACACAGTTTTGAAATCCAGGCACTGCACGCGACCCACACACTAAATTCGCTGGGACTAGCCTGCTGTGCACCCACTGTCTTGTCAACTCCTCCCACTGCACCGCCACGTAATGACACTCGACAGCGCAAAGTGTCTGTTTTTAGTCTGGTAAAGAAGTTCTGCTAGATTACTTCCACGATTTATGTCATTCTGGTCAAAATGTGTTTCCGTAGATAACGCGTGCCTGATGCAGTGCACCTGAGCCCCTCACGGTAACAATGAATCAATGTATGGTGTTCCTTGAGAGTTAGAATAATAATATCAGTCTGGCGATATTTTTCTTTGTTTACTTCTTTGATTTATTCGTCATTTTTAGTAATGCGGGTTTCATTGTAATCTGTAGTTGCGCCTTACGAAACAATTTTTTCAACTTCAGCACTTATTTGTCGGTTGTTTTAAGCCCGTGTTGTTATTGTGTTCTCTATCCATCTGATACGTGCTTTTCTTCGTGCTTTGTAGCCAAATCGTCTCTTGTTATAATTGGTGGTAGTTGATCAGGTTGCATTCGGGGATTTTTTTTACCGTATGACCACTTCTCCACGCATTGAAAGACTTGGCAAAACTACTGTACTGCAAAAAAAAAAAAAATTCAATTTTGGAACACATTACAAACAGATATATCATATTACGCATCCATTGGCCAATACGTCCACACTACATACGGACACACACACGCATCCATAAACTGGCCAATACGTCCACACTACATACGGACACACACACGCATCCATAAACTGGCCAATACGTCCACACTACATACGGACACACACACGCATCCATTAACTGGCCAATATGTCCACACTACATACGGACACACACACGCATCCATAAACTGGCCAATACGTCCACACTACATACAGACACACACACGCATCCATAAACTGGCCAATACGTCCACACTACATACGGACACACACATGCATCCATAAACTGGCCAATACGTCCACACTACATACGGACACACACATGCATCCATAAACTGGCCAATACGTCCACACTACATACGGACACACACATGCATCCATTAACTGGCCAATACGTCCGATATAATCTAAAAATAACGGCTGGGGTTGAAAGTATCGTACCTTCGTCTATAGAATGCAGAAATACATACCTTTAAGCAAACAAAAGGTTATATTTCCACCAGACGACCGAACCATTATGTGCTGAAATGTATTTCGTACAAGGGACACTTCTTACTACATTTATAATGTCATAATTTCTCAATGCATGTCAAATGGTGACATCAATGACATTCAATTTCAGAAATTTTAATTATCTTTTAAGCATGTGTTTTATTCTTTGTTCGAATATGTTCGCACACATTTGTCTGTTTGGCGTAATAGTGGTATACCTCAATATTAGCACAGCTTCTTTTACTTCCATTTTTTCCAGATTGATATTATTGTATATTGCTGCCAATCACCCAGGGCTCTTCTCTCTTTACATTATTCCGTGAAGATTCGTTCTCAGCACTTCCTTGTATATACCTGGTGACTTGTTTCTATTACCGTTCTTTATAGTTTGTTTGTTTCTTCAATTAGAATATCAGGTTTCAGATGATTTTTGTTTCTTCTGACAAATATTGATTGTCTCCGAGTTCCTGTTGGGTTGAAAGGTTCTTGGAAGTATTATTGCCGTCGTTGTTGTATTGCATACACTTAAATATATTTTGATTACGTTGTTTTCATTTTTGATTGAAGTAGAATTAAAGCTCTGAACTCTTACTATAATTTCCTTGATACTTAATATAATTGCCTTGATACTTAATATAATTGCCTTGATACTTAATATAATTGCCTTGATACTTAATATAATTGCCTTGATACTTAATATAATTGCCTTGATACTTGTATATAATTCTCTTGAGGTAGTTGTCGTCTTTATCTCTACTGTGGTTAACCTTTCATGAACTGATTTACTTGCTTGGTATTTCGTCTAACTATTCTAAAAGAAATATAATCCTCCTTCTTCTTGGATGTTCGTCGTAGACCCAATTCACCAACTTAAAAGAAATCAACAAACTACCTACGGACTTCAGAGAACTATTAGAGACAATACAAAAAACAAACAACGAACCACTGTTATCAGAGATCAGAGCAGAACTGGGAAAACTCCAGAGATCCTCAACAATAGCGCTCCAGTGGCTACCTTCCTATTGTGGAATCACGGGAAACGAGAGAGCTGATGCTCTGGCAAAAGAGGACAGCAAAAAGGCACAATTTAATCATCGAGTACCATACAGAGAAATCAAGAACATCAACATAAATCAGTATTTATACCAATGGAGAGAAGACAGAAACATAAGCAGTACGTCAGACCCAATTCACAGACTCAAAAGAAATCAACAAACTACCTTATTTCGCCTGAGAACTGGACACTGCAGACTACTAGAACATCTTTACCGACTGAAGATCTCACACACAGATGAGAGCCCATGTGGAACAGGATGCCAGAACCCTGAGCATATTCTACAGGAATGCCCAATCTATAGGGAAATGAGATGCCAGACCTGGCCAGAGGGTGCGGAGCTGAGACAAAAGCTGTGGGGCAGCCGCTCTGACCTGGTAAAGACTACAGACTTCATCATGGCGACTGGCCTGCAGATATAGCATAACCAGAAGATCCTGAACGCAAAGAAGAAGAGTTTGCATTGGTTCTGTAACTTTAGTGTTCCACCAAGCTGCCTATTTTCTCTTTTTTGCTATGCACTACATTTTTTTTCACGTTACTTATGAGTGCCATTGCTTTTTAAAGTATTTATTCGGTTTCTCTATTTGGAGTCTTAAACAAATTACTGTAATTTCATGACATATTACTTTTACAATAGCCTTATGTTCAATTTCGTTAATATTTCAGGCGATTAGAGGTTTCACTTTTCTGAACTTCCATATGTGATGCTATTCGTGACATTACTACATGTCGGTGACCAGTATATGTACATACCTTTGGTATTACTCTAGCCTGTTATATTTCCTTGTTTTCGTTATTTTGTTTCTATATGCTCAGGTTGTGACGCTACATCTGCGGTATTCCAGCTGTACCTTATGACTTGTCTGGTGCTGAAAGTTAGCGTTTGTTATTACTGGAACATACTCAGTACGTACATCTATAAACTCTTTTCCACGGCTATTCCGCTCTAATGAGGTGTGAGGTGTTTGTGAACCTTCCTAAGCTAAATTCATTTGATGTTTCTTCTTCTTCTGCATTCATTCTCAATCTCCCGCTACCAAACCCTAAACATGGATTTAGTCTAGAGAACGAAATACGTTGTTTTGCTAGATTACAGATTGACTGCGATATTTGCACCTTTCGGTCCGACACATCCATCTTCGGCCGTAATTCATATCATGATCTTTATTTCTCCGTTTCGCCATTAAAATCACCAAATTGCGATCATATCATCCTTCTCCTTGACCACGTGGTAATGCCCGAAAAACACGGCAAGAGTTACCTTTTCTCTTTCACCTTCCTGTCCTTATTCCACGAGTCGTTCATCTCAACTATTACTGTGTTTTTTCCTCCACTTGATCTTTGTAGACATATTAGTCACCTGAAGTATTCCGTTTCTACAATGACCTTATCTTTCTATGAATTTAACAAGAAAACATGCACCATGTTTATGCTCTTCCCATTGTGTCTACACTGCTCCAAACCAGTACTTAGCTTTCATGTGTCTTTTTCTTGTTTCGCTTATTTCTCTAATACCCAAGACGGTGTGAGTTTCACAGTATTTTTTATTTTGCGCTTTTCCGCCCAGTGCAATCAACTTGAGCATTCTATTTATGTAAGGATCTGTTTCCTCGGCATTTTCTAAAGATTTGCTTCTCCTGTGTAACAGCCGTTGCCGTGATGGAGATCGAAACCAGCACCCTTGTGTTGTGAGCCGTGCTCCTTAACCACTAGCCCACTCCGTCACATGCGTCTTCTTGATTATCAACACTTTTTTTTCTCATATCAAAATTTGAATCTTAGTTGTTTCTCCTCATAGATTCCATAAAATGCGGCACCTTTCTATCAAGCCCACCAATATTTAATGTTGCTATTTTATGCAATGTCAGTTGTGTAATCTCTCTAGAATATGACACTATTGGAGCTTAAAACTAAAAGTCAAGATAAAGGTAGTGCAGCAGTAGATACAATCATACTGCAGTGAACCAGGACATGAGAGAGCAGACATTTTACCAAAGAAGGGAGCAACGAGAGAATAACAATCGCAAACAGTCACTTTCCAAGAAAAGAAGAACCTTATTCAAGCCATAAGAAAAGCCGAGTCACTGCCTCGATTAAACGGGGCAAGTACACCTGTTCCACGCGAGAACGGGACATAACGGATCAAATGGCCGCTTACAGATGTTACAATTGGCTGCATCACCCGCGTGTACGTGTGAACAAGCAGCGAAGACTGCCGAACTAATCCGGTAAGACTGCCATTTGCTTTGCCAATAGCGTACTGTACACTGACCCACAGAATCTCCACAGAAAGGTGTTTGGAAGCCTTGAAGAATTCCACTGCAGCAATCGTTTTTCAGACAAGTAGACTTCACATGTCAACATAATTTTTATAAAACGTGATAAATGCATGGAATGCATTGCCACGGGAAACAGTGGAGTCAGGATCAATTAATGCTTTCAAGAAAAAATTAGATGCGCATAGTTATTTTTAGATTAAATGAAGTAAAACAAACTGGTTGCATACATATTCTGCAGAGTTCTAAATCAGTATAAAGACGTCAAGGTAAGTAATTGCCTGTCTGTTAAATGGTCATTATCGTTTCCGGTCTGTATTGCATGGAGATCAGTCCGCTAAATTACTTTTAAATGCCTAAACACCCTCCCCACCCCATCCCCCAATCCCTTTGAGAAACGAGGGCCTTACCTCTCATCTACAGTGCCCAAAACCCCCTGAGAGACTAGAATAAACTCTCATTTATAGTGCTCCTCCCCCTCCCCCAACTCTCTTCAAGAAAGAGACCTTACCTCTCATCTATAGTGCCCGTCCCCTCTCACACAATCCCCTTGATACAGGAGCGCGCTACTTCTCATATATAGTGCCCTCAACACCCCCACCTCCCTCAACCAACCCTTTTGAGAAACACGAGTGCCCTATCTCTCATCTATAGTACCCCTACCCCCTCAATAAACTCCCTTGAGACACGAGTACCATATCTCTCATCTATAGTACCCCTACCCCCTCAATAAACTCCCTTGAGACACGAGTACCCTATCTCTTATCTATAGTACCCCCACCACCTCCATAAACTCCCTTGAGACACGACCTCCCTAACTCTCATCTATAGTACCCCTAACCCCTCCATAATCTCTCTTGAGACACGACCTCCCTATCTCTCATCTATAGTACCCCTACCCACTCCATAAACTCCCTTGAGACACGAGTGCCATATCTCTCATCTATAGTACCCCTACATACACTCCCTTGAGACACGAGTGCTATATCTCTCATCTAAAGTACCCCTACATAAACTCCCTTGAGACACGAGTGCTATATCTCTCATCTAAAGTACCCCTACCCACTCCATAAACTCCCTTGAGACACGAGTGCCATATCTCTCATCTATAGTACCCCTACATACACTCCCTTGAGACACGAATGCCATATCTCTCATCTATAGTACTCCTACATAAACTCACTTGAGACGAGCGCCGTACTTCCCAGCCTTAGCGACTTCCCCAGTCCTTCTACCTTCTGTATTAAATGACAGACTTTTCCTCTAACGAACATTTATCCTGCCAGGACACTTAAAGAGACAACTCATGTTCCCGTATTCAGTCCAAGTACCTGACCTCTTCCGTATCGAGACCAACCGTCCTGGTAAGGGTTAAGGCCTTTCGCGATAACAGTCCGACTTGTTTTGGGCACTAATTAAGATAGTGCCAATGATATTCCGTATCTCTCGTGTATACTGTTTATCGCCAGAGGCTAATTGTTTCAGCTCTGTGTGTGGTACTGTATTTTGTTATAGCATTTAATTTTACCTGTGTTGGGAAACATTGATACGAAATTCGTTCAAATTAGAGATTACAAGCAATTTAGAAACTCACAAATTATAGAATACAGATTTAGAAAAGAACAGTAACAAAACGGTGACAAACGTGTCGACTAAAAAGTTGTCATCAAGGACTGAAATATCGAAAACACTAAACACCAAGTGCGTAAAATGCGTAATGTTGCGGTTATAAGGCATAGAACTGAATGAATTGACAGCAGCCAGCTACTCAGAGCTGGTTGGCATGTGTCAGTGCCAAGAAATCATATCTGACCAATACTTTTTTTCGGCTCCAGATGGCGAACCTGGATACAGGCTATACATGTGTAGTCTTGCTAAAAGAATATGGATCGGTGAAGGGAGACACACTGAGGCACACTTGATCCAAAAATTTGCCCGCTGGTACCGGATGTGTCGAACCGAAAGGAGTAAAAATCGCTGCCTCGCTGTAAACTTCAACACAATGTCCATGTTTGGATGAAACACACGCATGTACCAGGCGTGTTCAAATAAAACCGGACCAAACTGCAACTAGTGAACATACGTGCAATGAGCATCATCACGTCGCTTCTGATGTAAACAGTACATATCAACCGTCACGTTTGCAAAATTGCATTATCATCCGACTCAAAGTTTCCTCAGCAGACCGTTGAAAACATGGCGGGTGTTATACAGATTCCGTCCAGAGTTGATCAGTGAGCGGTGATTCGGTTTCTAAAGGCTGAAGGATGTCGGCCAGTTGGCATTCATCTCAGAATGCAGGCAGTGTATTGTGACAAAAGTGTGTCGAAGACAATAGTGAAAAACTGGGCAACGATGTTTAAAGAAGGACGCAAGTTAACGAATGATCTTCCGAGACCAGGTCAGGTGCATATTGTTGCGTTAACTCACGTCCTTCTTTATTCATCGTTGGCCAGTTCTTCACTGTTGTCTTCGACACACTTTTGTCAACATAATAATAGTTGTCCATCACAAGTGATGAAGACCACTCTCTTTGTTCAGCCGTGTGGACAGTCGTATCTCTTGCTGTGTCTTCTGAAATGGGTGACTTGCGCGGTTATTTGGATTAAAGTGAGGAAGAAACTGCGCCTTTTGTCAACCTCACTCACAGAGCCTAAGCTACCTTTTGCCAGTGGCAAGACATTCATCGAGACGACTGGAGATAGCATAGGATGAAGATTTTGCCTCAGGGTTACCACCGAAGCCTTTCCGTAAACATGTAACCCGCAGGGTAGAAAGGTGGGAAGGCATCTAACGCAGTTTGTCGTGCCTTTTCGATAACCACAAGAGGTCGTATGGACAACACTCAGCGTGTTAGTGAGTCTGGCATCTCTCCCCAGCTGTATTCAGCTCATCATAGTAGCATCTAAAATTCCCACACGCCAACTTCGTGAAGGTGAACCGGCAGAACTAACCCGTGAAATACGACACAGGTATAAACGTAGTCATTCAGCCGGCGTCCAGACCAAGATAAACGGATGGAAGAAATCACAAAAAAGAACGAAATAACAAGTCCAGACGGAAAACAACACCACGTTTCTGTAAACACAAGGGTAAGTCGTCGACTAGTATAAATTCCAGGCAAATCCGTGGTCTAGCGGCATCCATAATGATCCAAAACAGTAGAGAAATGTAGACTCGCAGCCAGTTATGGCGCCATCTTTGCCAACATACACTGCATGCATTCTGCAAATTCGGAAGATAATGAAAATTTGCCAATTTGACGGTTGGTGTTTGCTGTGTACACCAGAAGTGACGTTATCATACTCATCGCATGTATGTTAACTTCTTGCAGTTTGGCCCGGTTTCATTTAAACACGCCTCGCACATTGGAAGATCTGCTCGAGGGAAAAGGCACGACAGCCAGGGTGGCATAATACTGGACCTCTGCTGTATGACGTGGTGATATAAATATATCAAGTAAGTAAGGAAGAACGCCGAAGAAAAAGCAAACACACACCAACTAGGTCATCATCATGATGTTGTCTCTGATAGTGTCAGTAGTTGTCGTGGCGAGATTGTAATTTTTGTGTATGACAGAAGTGCCGCTAATGTTCTTTTCGTTCCGCGTTTCTTCAATATCTCACTGACACCTTCTATCCATTGTTTTGCTTACCTCTTCAATCCTCTTGTATAGTGTTGTTGATACGCGCATCTGGTAACTTTGGTTGCATTCTTGTCAGATGTTCAAACCATGTTATTCTCTACCTTGTCCTGTATTCAATGCACGTTGTTGCTACCATCCTCTGTCTTATCTCTTCGTTTCGTGCTCTGCCCAGTCTTGTGATCCGGCAGCCTTTCTCAAACACCTCATTTCGCATACCATGATTTTTCTTCCCTGTGCCTTAGTCCATGTCTGGCACTGGTAGTAGAGAGTTGGCATCAAAATACTGTTTATTGACCGTCTCTCTGCCTTCACTGGGATGTCCTTGTATTTTATAAACGGTAAGAGCGTACATGAAATCGCATTTGTGCTCTTAAATCGACCTCTCAACCCATCGTCCATCTTGTGTGAACGCTCTACTCAACCACGTGAAATGTGTCATATTTGGCGAAGCTATAGTGGCATGACTCACAACTTAAGTAATGTTCATTTTAAAATTCGTGTCGAACCCGGATTCACTGCACCGGTTGGCGCAAAAACTCAGCGCATCGCAAATCTGCGTATAAAAATACGTAATAATCGACTATAAGTGCGAGTAAATGCAGTCGTTTGTTTCACTTGATGAAGTAGCTAATCCCCATAAACAGACGATCTATAAAACAAGATATTCCATTGCTCGTATTACAACTGAACCCGATCAACTTCACACAAAAAATGGCACGATACATTCCTCAACTTCAAAGGTAAAAGGTCAGTCCCATGGCAACACTAATACTAATTACTTCCATTGCAAGTCATGATGACGAAAGCAGTCAGACATGTGCTGCACCTCACTAGTGGATATGTCTGTATAGTCCAATTCTGGCACAGAAACCCCTTTCACATATGTAGTATTTAAGGTCAGCTTGGACATGTGAGTGTCAGTTGTTGTGTCTTTTCGCAAAGTAATTTTTATTTGCGAGTCGAAGGACCGGCGTTCCTTAGCAATGGAGGTATCTCTGGTGGTGGTCATACGCATTGCCCGACGGTCCTGTGCCAGGCATTCCCATGAGTTTACATCGATGTTGAAGTGTGTCAGATATATTTTAAGTGAGTCTTTGAAACGCTTCGTTTGCCTATTGACCAGACGCAGGCCTGCTATCAGCTGACATTACATTTTTTTAAAAATAAGCTGTTTATAACTCATCAAATAGACACATTGTCTGTAGTAAAGAAAGATGATAAACACAACCATACGAAGAGTGGTCCAAAACACAAACTTGGTTGTATACAGATACTGCCGTCGTCTTGGCTTGGGTCCGTTCATTCTCAATCTCCCACTACCAAACACTGAAAGGGCTTAAGTAGTAGAATGTAGTCCAGAGAACGGAATGCGTTGTGTCGTAGTTTACAGCTTGACTGCGATATTTTCACCTTTCGGTCCAACACATCCGACTTCAGCAAGCATTTTTTGAGTACCGGGTTAGCATTCCCTCTTCGATCCCCTCACCTTAGCCAGTCTGTCCTGCTGCAGTCTGTTATCCAGGATCATCACGTGCAGGTGTAGAAGGGTCTTGGCAGCTCTGGTTCGCTGGCCATGACGCTAGCAGTCAGCTATGGATCGCTGACCACTGCAGCTCATGCGCTGCTCAGCATCTTGATCCCGTCGTCTAAAACAGTATTATGCCATTAAGTAAGTTCAGGAGAGCTCGTGGCCACCTCCACAGGTTTGACTAGCGATATAAAAATATACGCTGTAATCCCTCACGGGAAAAAAACAAACATCGCCGAGAGTGAAGAACACGAAACCAGCAGGTTCGAACATGGACCTCTTTGAGTGGCTGTGTAAATAGAGTCGCTCGTGCCAAAGTGACCCACAAGGACTTGGCATGCACGTCTACCAATCTGAAAATTTAGTACTTGAATTACAATTAGGGAAATAACGGACGCATGGCTGGGAACCAAGGCAGGTGACACTCAACTTTATTTTGACAGAAACGACGCAAAGCGCTTCATTGACGCCGTAAATAATGTGCCATCAGCACTCAAATTAGTATTGGTGATGGCTCAGAACTGCTGACAGACAAAGCGAGAATACTGAGACATTGTGAGAAACACTTCCACACAGCCCTGAACCGGCCGTCCTCCGCCTGGGACGAAGCCATAGCACGCCTGCTTCAGACAGCCCTAAACAGTGAAGTGGACGCTCCTCGCAATATGGAGGAGGTCATGGCAATCAACCCATGCAACAATTGCCATCGGGGATGAAGATAACTCGGAAATGTACTAAGCGGCAGCCTATATTAGGTTGGGTGGCCAATTCCCTTCCTTTCATTGTGTAACCTTTCTCAAATCATACGTCAGGTATCCATTTACAGATGGGTCTATATGACGAGCGGTAGTGCCATTCAAGAACCATGGTCTGGATTTGTTTCTGTCCGTCAGTGAACTCGAACCTTTGACACGCTGTCATCCTAGTCTTGTAAGCCAGCTCACTGTTGACAAGTCTATACGCTCAACAACTTTAAGCAGACATAAATTGGTACGAATATACATTTGTCTGCTTATTCTTGGAAATATGAAACTGGACATAATTCTCCATGGAGAATAAGAATTAGAATGTTTATCACTAATGGAGCTTGTGACAACAATATACACAATAAGTCAAGAGTTTGGATTAGACATAAATATAAAGAAAGAAAGGCTATGAAAATTGAGAAAAGGGACAAGTAACCATGTATGCATATGAAAATCAACGATAAATTTCGTGAACAGGCACAGAGTTTATCCTATCTAGGTCATATAATAACGGAAGAACACAGCTGCCATAAATAAATCAGAAATATAATAGGTATTGCCAAGATGATATTCGGCAACATAAGACACATACTGATATCCAAACTGATAAATCATAATTTTCAAATGAGAATTGTCAAGTGTTATGTATACTCGTCACTACTTTATTGTGCAGAAACATGGACAATGAAAAACAAGTTGGAAAAGAAAATTGAAACCTTCGAAATGTAAGTATAAAGAAGATCGGCTCGCATTTCTTGGGAAGAGAATAGAACAAATGTGAAGGTATTGGAAAAGTTGAGGGTGAAAAGAGAATAGAACAAATGTGAAGGTATTGGAAAAGTTGAGGGTGAAAAGAGAATAGAACAAATGTGAAGGTATTGGAAAAGTTGAGGGTGAAAAGAGAATAGAACAAATGTGAAGGTATTGGAAAAGTTGAGGGTGAAAAGAGAATAGAACAAATGTGAAGGTATTGGAAAAGTTGAGGGTGAAAAGAGAATAGAACAAATGTGAAGGTATTGGAAAAGTTGAGGGTGAAAAGAGAATAGAACAAATGTGAAGGTATTGGAAAAGTTGAGGGTGAAAAGAGAATAGAACAAATGTGAAGGTATTGGAAAAGTTGAGGGTGAAAAGAGAATAGAACAAATGTGAAGGTATTGGAAAAGTTGAGGGTGAAAAGAGAATAGAACAAATGTGAAGGTATTGGAAAAGTTGAGGGTGAAAAGAGAATAGAACAAATGTGAAGGTATTGGAAAAGTTGAGGGTGAAAAGAGAATAGAACAAATGTGAAGGTATTGGAAAAGTTGAGGGTGAAAAGAGAATAGAACAAATGTGAAGGTATTGGAAAAGTTGAGGGTGAAAAGAGAATAGAACAAATGTGAAGGTATTGGAAAAGTTGAGGGTGAAAAGAGAATAGAACAAATGTGAAGGTATTGGAAAAGTTGAGGGTGAAAAGAGAATAGAACAAATGTGAAGGTATTGGAAAAGTTGAGGGTGAAAAGAGAATAGAACAAATGTGAAGGTATTGGAAAAGTTGAGGGTGAAAAGAGAATAGAACAAATGTGAAGGTATTGGAAAAGTTGAGGGTGAAAAGAGAATAGAACAAATGTGAAGGTATTGGAAAAGTTGAGGGTGAAAAGAGAATAGAACAAATGTGAAGGTATTGGAAAAGTTGAGGGTGAAAAGAGAATAGAACAAATGTGAAGGTATTGGAAAAGTTGAGGGTGAAAAGAGAATAGAACAAATGTGAAGGTATTGGAAAAGTTGAGGGTGAAAAGAGAATAGAACAAATGTGAAGGTATTGGAAAAGTTGAGGGTGAAAAGAGAATTAATGACACAAATCGGGGTTAGACAGTTACGTTATTTTGATCATATAACAAGGCATACCTGATTTTTTAAGTCCATATTGGAGGGTAGAGGGGAAGGTACTCGTTCAAAGAGGCAGACAACGTTTTAAGTGAGTGAATAACATCAGGACATCATCATGTAGCATGTCCTTTGTAGATCGTCGATCCCATCACAGTCTCTCTGAAAGAAACTCGTTCCCTTGCCAAAACACCAGCTTCCGTCACTGTCATACTCAGGCATTCCTGGATATCTTGGTGCCATCGTCTTCTTGGTCTACCCCTTCCTCTTTTGCCTGGCACCATACCTTCCATCACCGTTTTCTCAAGACCGTTGTGTCTCTTGATGTGACCAAAGTATTTGCATTTTATAGCCAAAATGGAATTGATAAACCAGTTCTCCTCTATGCTCAACTCTTGCCGAATGTCTACATTTGTTCTTTTCTCTGTCCAGGGTATTCTCAGGATCTTTCTGTAACATTTTACTCAAAGGATTCGATTCTATGTCTATAAGTTTTGGTAATCGTCCATGCTTCACTGCCATAAGCTGCAACAGGAAAATCACAGGCTCTCAAGACTTTTACTTTTATCGTTTTGTTGGTGCCCTGCCATAATTTCTTCAGGCTGTTCAGTCTCTGCATTGCCATAGCTAGTCTTTTTCTGATTTCTTTCGAGCAGTCACCATTTTTGTCAATTCTGGAGCCCATATATTCAAAATGTGTAACCTAATCTATGTCCTCACCACCCACTGTAAATTTATGCTGAAATTGTGTTTTATCGGTGGTCATTATCTTTGTTTTGTTTATGTTTATGAACAGACTTTGATCTTTACTATGTCCATTAACGGCTGAAAGTAGCTGCTCTAGCCCTTCCGCACTTCTTGATAGTATCACTGTGTAATCTGCGTAACATCAGGACACGAACTGGAAAAAGCCTATCAGATTACACATGTACGGCAAGAGGCAGAGTACAATGGAGATTCAGCCGACCTCGATGCGGAGATGACTCTTGAACTGAACTAAACCGAATGTAAAGTCGGTCCAGCAATTTGACTCTGAGACAAGACATGTGACCAAAGGTATCACATCCAGACTACTAATTTTCTTTAACAAGTGTCTTCGTCGATTGCTTCATACCAGATCGTCAGAGTTAATGGCATACATGGATCTGTAGTAAAGTACTCCGCAAAAACCAATATGGCAGAAAATGTTGAAGAGAATGTGGGAACTGTTAGTACACACCTTCAGAAAAAAGCCGGACAGAATAATCATGCATGCATTGTATCTGAACCCACAGGGAGAGAGACGAGTTGGAAGGTGGGAAGTCTAAGGCACATATAGCGGCTAACGGTCGTAGAGGAAGTCAGTTCGATCAGCGTCTCGTGTGAGGACCTAAAGAAGACGGCACATAATAGAAACAGAGCAAGTACATCTGTTGCGATCCTATGTTACAAGGGAAATTAGATAGACACACGATGCTGATTGATGATGATATTGGAACCCGACACGAGCGGGAAAGGCAAGTGAGGAAAGAAGGATACTAGTCATCTTCTTCTTCTTCTTCTTCTTCTTCTTCTTCTTCTTCTTCTTCTTCTTCGTTCGTTCTCAATCTCCCGTTACCAAACCCTGAGAGGACTTAAGTAGGGGACTGTAGTCCAGAGAAAGGAATGCGTTGTGTCGTAGTTTACAGCTTGACTGCGATATTTGCACCTTTCGGTTCAACACATCCGACTTCAGCAAGCATTTTTTGAGTACCAGGTTAGCATTCCCTCTTCGATCCCTTCTCCTTAGCCAGTCTGCCCTGCTGCAGCCTGTTATCCAGGATCACCGCGTGGAAGTGTAGAAGGGTCTTGGCAGCTCTGGTTCGCTGGCCCTGACGCTAGCAGTCAGCTATGAGTCGCTGACCACTGTAGCTCATGCGCTGCTCAGCATCTTGATCCCACTAGTCATTTAATTTTAAAGAAGTAATATGACACTTCATCATATACGGCAGTATTTGATAAAGAATTAATTCCATCTTCTAAATAAGGTAACGCTTGATCGATTTTAGAAAACCGATATTTATTTATTGATTTGTACTTTTCACTCCAACTGAAGCACACGGTTACAACTACAGCTGATCCATTTACATAAAGCCTATATACGAGCATTTGTAGAATACTTATCAATCGCCTTTCAGGTAGGCGTGAGCGGTTACAGCATTTCAATAATTTAAGGCAGGGTACCACAACGAATAAGAGGGAGACAGATATATATATATATATATATATATATATATATATATATAGAGAGAGAGAGAGAGAGAGAGAGAGAGAGAGAGTGGCAGATTGAGAGCGAAAGAGTGATTTGAAGATTGAAGTTATATACTTGTCAGAAATATCGACAATCTTGACAATCATTAAAACAAAATCTATATAGTGACAATAACACGATTATCTCAGCTTATTGGAGTAGTTATCTGAAAATCGCGCATAAAAAGTAACTCATGAATAATGAATGACTCGCAGATTCGAACATTGTTACATCTTTATATTTGGAAAGTTATTCTCAGCTTGTTTTGTCTCGTTTCTTATGGTATTGTTAACTTGTATTCTTGCTAACGCGTTATTTTATTGATTGGCCCGTTTCAGAGGTTGACATCCCTTTTTGACCCATGCACAATTTTCGCCATATGTCGTTGTTGTTGTTGTTGATAATGTTCTTGTTGTTGTTGATAATGCTGTTGTTGTTGTCGTTGTTGATAATGTTCTTGTTGTTGTTGTTGTTGATAATGTTGTTATGTTGTTTCGTTGTTGATAATGTTGTTGTTGTTGTTGATATTGTTGTTGATAATGTTGTTATTGTTGTTGATAATGATGTTGTTGTTGTTGATACTGTTGTTGTTGTTGTCGTTGTTGATAATGTTCTTGTTGTTGTTGATAATGTTGTTGTTGATAATGTTGTTGTTGTTGATAATGTTGTTGTTGATAATAGTGTTGTTGTTGATTTTGTTGTTGTTGTTGATAATGTTGTTATGTTGTTGTCGTTGTTGATAATGTTGTTGTTGTTGATACTGTTGTTGTTTTTGAAAATGTTGTTGTTTGGTTGATAATGATGTTGTTGTTGTTGATAATGTTGTTGTTGTTGATAATGTTGTTGTTGTTGTTGATAATGTTGTTATGTTGTTGTCGTTGTTGATAATGTTGTTGTTGTTGTTGATACTGTTGTTGTTGATAATGTTGTTGTTGATAATGATGTTGTTGTTGTTGATAATGTTGTTGTTGTTGAGAATGTTGTTGTTGTTGTTGATAATGTTGTTGTTTGTCAACAATGAGTAAGATTACACTTTTTAGCGCCCTGAAAAGGGCGTTAAGTGGCCGGCTGCAGTAGCTTTCATCCCATTCTGAAGGTGTACCTCAGTCTTCCAGGCTGTTGTGCTATGCTTGACTTTATCTGTGTGGCGCTACTACTGCTATGATCACGTCGATTCCTCACCTCATTAGCCAAGCTGCCATGAACACAGCCTGCTGTCCAGGGACCCCTGCAGGGGAGTGAGGTTCTGGTCTTGGCCAGCATATTTTACCTGACCCTTGATTAACAAGCCCGATCTGTATGTTCTACCTGGCCAGAAGTTAGCCTTCTCTCCCCTTGCCATATCAGAATGCCATTTCCTTCAATGTAAATTGTGTACCCAAATATTGTGCATATCATTTTGAGAACCTCTGTTTTCTCTATGTACTACACATAGATTTACTTTGATTATTTGTAGTGTTTTTCCTAATCATCATCACGTGTCTTTGTATCGGAGGTTGACGGTAATGAATCTCCAGCTGTCCTATGCCAGATTGGTACACTCAAACTGTGTCCCACTCACATGTTTATGTTTTCTGTCCATCTGTACCTCTGCTGCCCTCTGCCTTTCTTGCCCTCCACTCTTTCTTCCAATATAGCTTTCAGCAGACTTTCATATCGCTTGACATGACCAAAATATTGTATTTTTCTATTTTGCATTTCCTTCAGAAGTATTTTCCCCACCTTTAGTTGTTCCAAAACCTCAATATTTGTTTTCCTATATTTGTTTTCTATAGTAGTACTTGGAATACTTTGAATACCTGGAATCCTGTTGCCAGGTAGGCGAATGCTTCGGCTATACGTAGTAGATATTTTACAACTTCCTGCGGTGTACTAGGCCTGGGGGAAGATACAAATAATTTGGGTAGACTTTCCAGTCATCCCATATCAGTTTGTGACCTATTTACTGACTTATCCCGCGATAACATTTTACACGAGAACAGTGTTGGACGTTAAATGACGTTTCGATCTGATGATTTATATCACGGTCGTCGTCTTTTTCTTCGTCTTTCCCCGTGTAAAACACGTTTTGCTAAGTTGCTTCGAAGTTTACCGCCCGGCAGCGATATCGGCGTTATTAATTCCAACACACTGGGTTTCAGTTCAGAACATTTTCAGGATAGGATCTGTGTTCTCTTTTTCATTCAAGTTTTAGAACAACATTGACCCTTTTGAATTTGAGAGCTAGCGTTTGACTAATATCTTTCAATAACTAGCCATTCTTCAGCTTCAAAGACTAGAAACAGCTGTTTTGAATGTGTTGAAATACTTATAAGTAGTGTATAGCACAGGCCCTTATCTACATACCAGTCGAGTCAAACCGCAAGTATGGCTCCATCGGGTGACTTCAGGAGGCGGCCCGAGTTAATGGGATCATGAGATCAAGTTCTTTAGGGATCCACGAAACAGTTTTCAGAATCGCCGCATTGGTGGTTAAAGGTTCCTGACTTGATCGTATTTTTGTCGGAAACAATACACAGACGGCGAGTAACGTGCCCCTGGAGATTAGAGTGTCAAATGGAAAGATACGTAATAGAGGAAATAGAGACGGGTTGGTTGCATGGATTTTAACGGGACAATGGTCGGTATAAAAGTTGCTGGGAAGTAGACAGACAGAACCTTAAGATCAGGTTTTATAACTTTTCATATATATACATATATATATTTATATATATATATATATGTATATATATATAAATATATATATATATATATTGGTATTTATATATATGTATGTATATATATATATATATATATATGTGTGTGTATATATATATATATGTATATATATATATATATATATATATATATATAATACACATACACTCACATTCACACATACACTCACATTCACACACACACTCTAGCACGCGCCCTCAGGGAGAGGCCCTTCCATTGAATGTTGATTAGGTTTGGCCCTAACTATCATATGTACATAGACACACACACACACACACACACACAAACATCCAAGCACTGGCTAATACGTCCTGATATTGCCTTAAAGACTACGGTCTGGATTGGAAAGCGGGTAGCTCCACCAGTACGATCCAGAGAGACAAACCTTTAAAGAAACCAAAATAGATAAAATCCTATGATTTTTGAATATATATAATTCTATAAAGTAAAGTAAAGGTTTGTTCCATAGTAGTTACACTTCTGTCGGGGAATGATGTTGTTAGAGACTTCAGTATACTAAGTCAAAGTTTGTCCCATAGTAGTTACACTACTGTCAGGAAATGCAGGTGTTAAAGATTTCAGTATACTATGTCACAACTTTAATGAAGTTAGGTGGCCAATTCCTTTCCTAGCTTTTACTTCCCTGTCGTATGCCAGGTACCCATTTACAGCTGGGTTGACTTGAATGTACAAATAGCGGGATTCGTATCAAGTACCATTGCCACGAAAAGCGAGTGCTCTTCCACTGTGTTATTTGAATGCTCTTTTCAATTGTACAAGAAGTGTACAAGGAGTGTGCAAAAACAAATGTAAATAGGATAAAACTTAAAACACCAATTTTTCAAAGGATGTATTTAATAAAAACCAATACAATTAAAACGCCCCGCGAAGGTTTATATTGAGATGTTAGTATCCGACCGAAGGGGCATGGCACTTCCGTCAATTCCATAAATACAGTATAGGAATGTATGATAATAAGACGGGATGGTCAACGAGAGGACAAGGCGACAATACAACCATCTCAGCACAACACAGACATACATACACTGCATACAGATACACACACGCATCCATAAATTCGCTGATACATCCTGATATAACCCAAAGGAATGTGTGTCTGAGGTTGAAATTGCGTGCTTTTGCCTATAAGAAAGGCAAATACCTAATTAAAACATTTATTTTTAAAAAGACATATAAACGGTGTTTCCCAGAAGAATGCTGCTTTTCCCGTGGACTGCATTGAAGAATACTAATACAGTACTCGAAGAAGCATAAACATAAAAACAACTCATAACAAGGTTCAGAACGACGCAGTCATACTTCATTTGGCATGTAATGAGAAGAGGCGGTTTGGTGCACGTTGTGACAACAGAAAATATAGTAAGAAAGACGGGCTGAGGAAGACAGAGAGAGAAGATGTTGGACCGCCTGAGAGACAGGAAGGCAGAGAGAGAAGATGTTGGAAAACCTGAGAGACAGAAAGGTAGAGAAAGCGAGAAGATGTTGAACAGCCAGAGAGACAGGAAGGTAGTGATAGAAGATGTTGGACAGCCTGAGAGACAGGAAGGCAGAGAGAGAAGATGTTGGACCGCCTGAGAGACAGGAAGGCAGAGAGAGAAGATGTTGGAAAACCTGAGAGACAGAAAGGTAGAGAGAGAGAAAAGATGTTGAACAGCCAGAGAGACATGAAGGTAGTGACAGAAGATGTTGGACAGCCTGAGAGACAGGAAGGCAGAGAGAGAAGATGTTGGACAGCCTGAGAGACAGGAAGGTAGAGAGAGAAGATGTTGGACAGCCTGAGAGACAGAAAGGTAGAGAAAGCGAGAAGATGTTGAACAGCCAGAGAGACAGGAAGGTAGTGACAGAAGATGTTGGACAGCCTGAGAGACAGGAAGGCAGCGAGAGAAAATGTTGGACCGCCTGAGAGACAGGAAGGCAGAGAGAGAAGATGTTGGAAAACCTGAGAGACAGAAAGGTAGAGAGAGAGAGAAGATGTTGAACAGCCAGAGAGACATTAAGGTAGTGACAGAAGATGTTGGACAGCCTGAGAGACAGAAAGGTAGAGAGGGGGAGAAGATGTTGAACAGCCAGAGAGACGGGAAGGTAGTGACATAAGATGTTGGACAGCCTGAGAGACAGGAAGGCAGAGAGAGAAGATGTTGGACATCCTGAGGGACAGGAAGGCAGAGAGAGAAGAAGTTGGACAGCCCGAGAGACAGAAAGGTAGAGAGAAGATGTTGAACAGCCAGAGAGACAGGAAGGCAGAGAGATAAGATGTTGGCCATCCTGAGAGACAGGAAGGCAGAGAGAGAAGATGTTGGACAGCCTGAGAGACAGGAAGGCAGAGAGAGAAGAAGTTGGACAGCCCGAGAGACAGAAAGGTAGAGAGAAGATGTTGAACAGCCCGAGAGACAGGAAGGCAGAGAGAGAAGACGTTGGCCATCCTGAGAGACAGGAAGGCAGAGAGAGAAGATGTTGGCCATCCTGGGAGAAACGAAGGCAGAGAGAGAAGAAGCTGGATAGCGTAAGAGAATGGCAACATCAACAACAGAGTTGGTAAGGACACAGGTAAGGACACAGGTAAGGACACAGGTAAGGACACAGGTAAGGACACAGGTGATTAAGAGAATGAAGGTCCAACGCAAACCGGTATGGCACCTGATAATGATGATAACCACAGTCCTGATAAAATCTAAAGGATGTGTGTCTTAGATAGAATGCGGAATCCCTTCCCCAATGTCATGTCATGTGACATTATTTTCAGCGTAGACTCCTTTACAGCAGACGTGAATATCCCATCTTGATTTCTGACAAGACGATCCGCTTCACGTACGGACATCTTCAAACTGTCGGTAATGTGGTATCATCTTCTTCTGGGACAACCTATTCTCTTCTTCTATGGCATCGTGCCTTCCACTATCTGCCTCTCCAAGCCTTTGTGTCTTTCCACAAGACCGAAATAAACCAAAGTCTTCTTTAGGAAGTTATTCATAACCCAACGTTCTTCTAGATATAGTTGTAGCAAAATGTCTCTATGTGATTTCTACTGCTGCCAGAGGCTACTTGTGTCTGCTGTCAGAGGCTACGTGTGTCTGCTGTCAGAGGCTACGTGTGTCTGCTGTCATAGGCTACTTGTGTCTGCTGTCAGAGGCTACTTGTGTCTGCTGTCAGAGGCTACGTGTGTCTGCTGTCAGAGGCTACGTGTGTCTGCTGTCAGAGGCTACGTGTGTCTGCTGTCATAGGCTACTTGTGTCTGCTGTCAGAGGATACTTGTGTCTGCTGTCAGAGGCTACGTGTGTCTGCTGTCAGAGGCTACGTGTGTCTGCTGTCAGAGGCTACGTGTGTCTGCTGTCATAGGCTACTTGTGTCTGCTGTCAGAGGCTACTTGTGTCTGCTGTCATAGGCTACTTGTGTCTGCTGTCAGAGGCTACTTGTGTCTGCTGTCAGAGGCTACTTGTGTCTGCTGTCAGAGGCTGCGTGTTTGCTGTCAGTGGCTACGTGTGTCTTTGGAAAATTTAGTAAGAAATGAGCTCATCAGCCGGGCTACTCCCAGCTACACTAGTCTTTGGGACGGCTACACTAGTCTTTGGGACGGCTACAGTAGTCTTTGGAACGGCTACACTAGTCTTTTGGACGGCTACACTAGTCTTTGGGACGGCTACACTAGTCTTTGGGACGGTTACACTAGTTATTGGGACGGCTACACTAGTCTTTGGGACGGCTACAGTAGTCTTTAGGACGGCTACACTGGTCTTTGGAATGGCTACACTAGTCTTTGGGACGGCTACACTAGTCTTTGGGGCTACAGTAGTCTTTGGGACGGCTACACTTAGCACATTTTAATTGTGATAGAAAACTCAGAATGTCTATTCGATTTCTTATCTGTCCAATCTATTTTCAGTATTCTTCTATAACACAATTGCGAAAGATATTTTTTTTTACAACAGTATGTTTAATGTCCATGTTTCGCACCCATATCTTGTCATAGAAAATAAAATGTCCAGATCAGTTTATTCTTCGTCGTTGCTCTGATGCAAGGCCGCACGTTTTTCATCTGCATTATTTTGCGTGGGGTAACTGGAAAACTACGGTTGATTTATACTGAAACGACCTCACCGCCAATAAGAGAGGAACTTATAAACGAAAACAGAAAAGACATAACAAAGAGCATGTTGTATGTGGCTGAAAGGTGCAAATCGTCACCAGTAAATGGTTGCTCCTTACTAGAAAAAAATGACAATGTAAAATACAAATAAATTAAATAAAACTATTACGACTGTGTTTATTCTAACTGCTAAGGTCGACTAGGAAGGTTTATTGGACTGAGGAATAAAGGTCGCTTGAACGAACTGTTTTTTTTTCGCTTGAGACAAGGAACAAAAAATCCTACCCCTTACAGAGGTTTTAAACGCGTGTCCTCATGATCAGAAACTCAACTTGCAAACCAGTCGACCAGTCCTCTTCTCTACTGATCTTTACTTTTATTGTCTATTTACAACTATTTTCAGCTGGGTTGACTACAGCGTGTCAGTAGCGGGAGTTGAACCCCATCTCTTTATGTTGCTAAATAAATGCTCTACAACTACTCTTATCAAAGGCTTTAATAAACAACAAAAATGGGTATAACACTTCCTGCGCCATCGGTACCAGTACGACGGAGCTACTGGACGGAAGGACAGAGCACACGTGCCATTCTAAATCATCGACGTTTGACCTTTTTTGGACATCTGATCAACTGCCGACTCTAAAACAAGGCCAAGGACATCAAGGACGGGAATCGACCCTCTCCGTCATGCCTCGCCTCCGCGGCCGTCCAAATACCACCTGGGTAGGTCAAATCAGAAAAACACTATCCTCATTGCATGCAGCCCGGATCTCAACATAATAGACGTTTGACTCGGCAGGCTCCTGTCGTCTAAACGGATGCATTACTTACCTAACTACATACTTACCTATCTATCTACCTACAAACCTACCTATCTACCTGTCTACCTAGATGTATGTCTGTCTGCCTGCCTGCATGCTTACCTACCTACATACCAGTGCATCCGTCTTCAGTATGCATTTGTTTGAGGCTGCTTGTCTATCCTTTGGCTGTTACTAGCCTACTTGTAAGGTGTCCTGTTTGTTGCCAGAGCTGTCACTTGTAGGAAAGACGTCTTACTGAAATAACAATCCATTCCTACACACAGACAAACAGCAGACAGACCAACGGACAGATTGACCGTTGGACAGACAGACGGATGATTGGGTGGATGAAAGTACAACATTAGATTAATACCAGAGCAAATCGAACGAGGAAGCCGAAAGCAATGACTAACAATCCAGCCCAAACGATCTAAGCTAGACGACTCACATCTCACCATTCACACAGACACAATGTATGTTCAACCGGAGTTGTATCTTGGGTCATAAAAGAAAGGCAAATTATACATTAATAATACTGTGTAGAAAATGTTTTCTCTTGGATCAAACAAGAAAGACCAGATAATATTAGATTTGATTGTTTAATATGATCATATTTTCATTCATTTAATTAGAGGTGACTTGTTCGTGTAATTGAATTATATTAGATTAGATTCGTTTGAATAGATAAGAATAGATTAAAATTAACTAAATTTAATTTTGTTTAAATATTTTCGATTAAATTAGATTCGATACGATTTGAATTCATTTAATGTTATTTTATTCCTACAAGTAGATTAAATTGCATTTGATTAAAATTGATGTCTTCAAATAGAACAGACACGATTACACACAATTTTTTAATTAGATTATATTAGATTGGATTAGAGGACGGCATGTGCTAGTGGTTAAATGGCCTGGCTCACAATCTGAAGGTGCCGGGTTCGCTCCCCATCAAAGTACCGACCGTTACCCCGGGGAAGCAAACCTTTAGAAAATGCAGGAGGAAGCAGACCCTTACATAAAATGTATGCCAAAGAAGGATGCAGTGGGTCGACAGGCAGAAAATAAAAACCGTAGTGCAACGCACACTGCCTTGGGGAAGAGAGAAATGAGGCAAACGTAAAGAAACATTTTTTTTTTTTAAAACACACATTAGATTTCATTTGTTTAAATATATCATATTGGATTAGAATATATGTAATTTAATTTTAATAAGTAGATCAGATTATATTACTCTATATTTATTTAAAGTAGATTAGAATGGATTTTGAAGACCTCTTGGCAACTGTCAAAAGAAGGAAACTCGCTTGGTACGGTCACATATCGAGATCAAATGGTCTTGCAAATTCGATCCTCAGCGGAAAGGTGCAAGGGAGACGACGAAGAGGCCGTCGCAAAAAGAGGTGGGAGGACAACATAAAAGAATGGACCAATCTCCGACCAGAAGAGGCACAGGCAGCGACCGCCGACAGAGAAGGGTGGCGTGGAGTTGTGAGAATGTCTTCATGTGTGCCCCAACGACCTCACCAGTTACGGGATGACCTGACCTCAGAATGGATTAGATTAGATTTTAATTGAGATTCTTTCATTTGTTTAAATATATTCGTTTGGATTAGATTATAAATTATTTGTCTTGCTTTCATTTGTTTAAATTTAATTTGCTTTCGTTTGTTTAAATAGAGTAGATACTATTGTATTTCTTCGATTCTTAGTCATACAGTAGTGACGAATAAACAAAACAGCTGATCACTATCATTTTTATTATGTGAGTGATCTGTTTGGATGACTATATATCTCGACTCATGTTGGTAAATTTAGATTTGATTCGCCTTATACTCTTTCGTATTTCCATTTGGTATAATCTGTTTTTTTTTTTTTTGTGGAAACAAATTTAAATGTAGTTATTCGGCAAGAGTTGAGCATAGAGGAGAACTGGTTTATGAATTCCATTATGGCCAGAAAATGTAAATACTTTGGTTACTGTATGAAACAATACGTAAAGTAGATGCTACTGTAAGAACGAATACATAAAATAGCTGTTACAGTATGAAACAATACGTAAGATAGATGTTACTATATGAAACAATACGTAAAATGGCTGTTACTGTATGAAACAATACGTAAAATGGCTGTTACTGTATGAAACAATACGTAAAATGGCTGTTACTGTAAGAACGAATACAAACAACTTTCACTGTAACAGAAGGGAAAACAACACTTTTAGTTTACAAAGCAGAAGCTTGTCCTTATTGTCTGTAAATTGTAACCATTAGTTGAGCTGTCAGGAACAACTATAGCCATTACCTAGGTCTCGTAAAACCATTAGGTTTACAACAAGATAATATCTGTAAGATAAAACGTCTTCTAAATCATAGTGTTTGCACATCTCACACACTGAGTGGGCAGCAACACCAAAGTTTTACAAGCTCTAGAAATAGTTCCTCAGATATGTTACAGCCATGCATGTGCAAGAATATCTCGTTCTTTTACTGATCAGACACGGATGCAAGTGAAATACGAGATAAACGTGGTTTACATACTTGGAATTCTGGTATTCAAATAGGCAAGGTAATGTATGTTGTCAGGTAGCCGAAGGCTATCAGCTATATATATAATTATTTTAAACTTCTTGTGGTTTACTATGCCTAGGGGAAGGTACAAATAATTCAGGCAGATGTTTTTAAACTTGAATTTTGAATTTTGTCAGGGCAGCGATCGTTAAGTCTACTCTTTTAGATTTCTGCTAATGGATTGTTAACGTGCTCGTACTGCAACGGGAGTCCTTCTTCTTCTTCGTACGCTGTCAGACGTCAACTTGAATTTGTTCGAAGAAAGCAGCTGTCATCCTGAGGCTGTCGACACGGCCATAGAGCTTGTCTAGTGTTGCCACTGGTGATGGCCACATGTGCTTTCTCTGGTCCTCGTATGTCGGGCAATTTTGCAGCAGATGTTCAGCGGTCATTTTCCCTGTGCCACAGGTGCATTCGTCAGTGCCACCTATCTTCAGTTTATTGAATAGATGGTACCTCAGTCTATTGTGGCCAGTGCGGAGTCTGCAGACCACGACCTGGTCTCTTCTGTTCAGCTGGTAATAGGCGTCATTTTTTGTGTAGCCAGTATGTTCTGTTTCCCATTTGGCCATGCATCTGGCCCTAATAAACCTTTTGGACTCTTCGTAGGTCACACTAAAATCTGGTTGTGCAACGGGAGTCCGATCTCACTAACCAGGGACAAAAGGAATTTTTACCAGAAGATCCATGTGAAAAAATTCAGGTCTCCACTGTGATTCGAAACCACGCCCTCCGTCATATATTAATGTGCAGCAAGAGAAGGAGGTTGTTGTAAAGACGGAGCTAGCTAACGATAAGAGAAAGAGGAGGTTGTAAAGACGGAGCTAGCTAACGATAAGAGAAAGAGGAGGTTGTAAAGACGGAGCTAGCTAACGATAAGAGAAAGAGGAGGTTGTAAAGACGGAGCTAGCTAACGATTATAGAAAGAGGATGTTGTAAAGGCGGAGCTAGCTAACGATAAGAGAAGGTGGATGTTGTAAAGACGGTACCAGCTATGTGAAACATTGAATTTATCGACTTCTCTCCTTCAGCACATAATCATTTATTACACTATAAGTAAAAAAGTAACCCACTGCATTACTGCCGTAGCGGTGTGAGTTGTTAGTGATGTCATATTTCAAATGCTTGGCTATATGAGGGCAGTAGCTATCTCCCCTCTCTTGTCGCTCTTACTTCCCGGTTTGAACCGGTACCAATTTAAGGCTGGGTCAACCCGGGCGCCGTTGCGGTCTGAAAAACAATTCCGCCTCAACCCAGGACCACTCAGATGCGAAGCCAGCTCGCTAACCACAGAGCTACGGGACTCCCAGTCACAATATAGCTGAGATGTATAATGATTTAGCGACGGTCTTGTCCATACACACATCAGGTCTAGGATTGGTAAGGGTATATATAGAGTTAGTCTTTGCAGCGAACACTGCCGACTGGGATAAAGTGTAGAGAGACTACCAGATCTGGCTTCGTTCATTCTCAATCTCCCACTACCAAACACTGAAAGGGCTTAAGTAGCAGAATGTAGTCCAGAGAACAGAATGCGTTGTGTCGTAGTTTACAGCTTGACTGCGATATGTCCACCTTTCGGTCCAACACATCCGACTTCAGCAAGCATTTTTGAGTACTGGGTTAGCATTCCCTCTTCGATCCCTTCTTCTTAGCAAGTCTGCCCTGCTGCAGTCTGTTATCCAGGATCATCGCGTGGAGGTGTAGAAGGGTCTTGGCAGCTTTGGTTCGCTGGCCCTGACGCTAGCAGTCAGCTAATGAGTCGCTGACCACTGCAGCTCATGCGCTGCTCAGCATCTTGATCCCCTACCAGATCTAATTTGAATGGGATCTCGTTTCTTTGTTAGTATTAAAATGGCGTTTTGTGACGTTTTGTCATATTGTACAGTGACTTCAAAATTGTCTTCTTTCGGCCCCGACACATCCGTTTTGGAGACGGTACATTTTGGGACAAGTTTTATTTTCCTTCTTCGGATCCTACCATAGGTGCACTAATGCAACCTAGTTTCATGGCAATCTCTTGCAGGCAGCATGTGGTCTTAGAGAGCTCTGATGCCCTTAATCTCACGCAAGATATGAGTCTCTGACTGCTGTCAGTTCGTTCTCTGCGTCTGTAGGCCCAGTTCTTTTATATGAGGCTATGTGGCCAGTCCGTATTATCGTCGCGTTAAATTCCTTAACTGTAAGTTAGATTCCATAAATTGTTAAGCAGATGGGAGCGAACTGAGACCGAAGATCGAACCCTGTCAAGGCAAGCTCACAAACCGATCAGTCGTTAACACACATCTAGAACTGGAAGCTGCGGTGTAAATAACGTGCTAGCGGGCTTCTTTACTTGAGATGAATCGAGAGTATCGTGTGGCCGAATGGTTTCGATGCCTGCCTGCCGACAAAGACGGCAACAGGTCTAATCCTCTGTAAGGCATGTGTCGTATTTCTGTTTTGGGTGAAATAAACAAACATAGCACACGATGTGGCGACAGCAGTGGCGAAGCGTCTTGAAATCCTCAGCCTAAAAACCCATCGACTACCCCAGAAACGTGAATAAAGTCGTACCACGACAGGATACCCCACTGCACTAGTGTTGTAAAGCACAGTTAATGAATAACATCCATAAATCTAGCAGAATATTCTACAACTGACAAAACCACCGTAAAGAATATTCACATGTTGAACGCTTAGATAATGTAACACTGGCGAATTTCTCTTTCATAAAACAGCTCCTTTCTGCATACATGCATCTACTTTCGAAGGAAACAGACTGGAGACAAGATAATACTTCTGATTCAATAGAGTTTTCCTTCAAATGGTGTTCCAGTTAGTGACTTCGTGGACGATTGATACGAAAAACAAATATTTCTTAGAGCCTCATCTTGTAAACCTTTACGCCATGCACCGTGATGGCGGTCACGCTGAGAAGCTTTCATTTTGAATATGATCCCTTGTGAAACTAATTATTAAACTCATTTTTTGCTGCATTGTATGTGCAATATTGTTTCTAGAGCTTTTCTAACTAAAGGACTATGTTCACTTGGATGAGCCTGTTCTATGTTTGTGACGCGTTAAGTAACTTCAATGAAAAGATCTTTTACAATTGTTATTGAATTATTTTATTTACGAAGTATTGGTCACATTGTAAAAAAACAAACAAAGAAAGGTTTAGCATGGTTGCAAACAAGAATACAAACATCCAAATAACATGTGCATGGATTTGCTGTGTGGTAAAATATGGTTGAGGGATATGGAAATTAACTAAAACAATTGCAAAATAGATGACATCTTTCGAAATAAATTGCTACAAAAGAGAGACAAAAATAGCGTGGAGGAGAAGATGACCAAAAAATACATTCTGCAATAACTGATTATCAGAGAAAATTATCATATTGATAGCAACATGACGAAAATACTAATATATTTAAAGATAAATAATAGACACACTGGTCTGGAGAGCTTGATAGTGAAAGACGACCCAGGAAAGGGATGGCATCAGGACATTACTGACAGTTTAAAGATGTCTGTCTATAACGCTGGCTGACATCCCCGAAACCAAAATCTGTTCTATGCCGTGGTAACGAAGACTACAATCTGGACAGGTTGCGTCACATGATGATGATGATCTCTGCAGATTTACGTATGGCTCGCTGGAGACGTGGAAGAATGTGATCATGACTAGTTAGTTGCACATCGCAAACAAATAGTTTTTGTATTGATGATTTAAATTGTGTTGTATTTGGAATTAACAAAATATGTGCTAGTCATCAACCTTTCTCTCTGGTTCCGGGCTACCTTTGACCAGTGGCAAGACATAAGTCAAGACGACTGAGGGTAATTCTGAAACTCTGATCCCACCTCTTTGAGACCATTGGTGTCTTGATACATGCGGGGCTTGAACCCACGACGTTTCCGTTCATCGCTTTGAGAATCGAGTGCCTTACTTCTTGACCACAACGACCCTTAGTTCCACTTTTGCAGTCATCGTGACTACTTCTAGGATGAAGAGATTGGTTTGTCTTCGTTCGTTCGTTCTCAATCTCTCGCTACCGAACCCTGACAATTGCTTCAGTAGCAGAATGTAGTTCAGAGAACGGAATGGGTTGTGTCGTGATTTACAGCTCGACTGCGATTTTTTGCACATTTTGGTCCAAAACATCCGACTTCAGCAAGCATTTTTTGAGTACCGGGTTAGTATTCCTTCTTCGATCCCTTCTCTTTAGACAGTCTGCGCTGCTGCAGCCTGTTATCCAGGATCACCGCGTGGAGGTGTAGAACGGTCTTGCCAGTTCTGGTTTGCTGGCCGTGACGCTGCAGTCAGCGATGGGTCGCTGACCACTGCAGCTCATACGCTGCTCCGGATAAGGAAATTGAGGGAGTTGCTGCAAAAGCATGTTTACATCATGATCGGAGTATCCACAACAGATCTCATTGGAAAATCATTCTATCCACGTGTCTATATTATAAGCTAAGAAGGAATCAATACATGATTTTTTGGTAGGGCCATCATAATACAGCGTCAAGTATCAGAATGCTGAAAGCATTAAGGTGATAAGCAGTGTTTAACATGTAGCGGTCAGAGTACCAAAGGTGACTGCTAGTGTTAGGGTCAGCGTCCCAAAGCTGACTGCTAGCGTGCGACCAAGAGCTAACTGATAGCGTCAGGGTCAGCGACCTAAAGCTGACTGCTAGCGTCAGTGCCATCGACCCAGAGCTGACTACTATTGCCAGTGCCAGCGACCCAAAAAGGACTGTTAGCGTCAGTGCCAGCGACCCAAGGCTGACTACTATTACCAGTGCCAGCGACAAAAAGATGGCTGCTAGCGTCAGTGCCAACGACCCAGATCTGTCTACTATTGCCAGTGCCAGCGACCCAAAAATGACTGCTAGCGTCTGGGTCAGCGATCCATAGTTGCCAAGACCCTTCTGCACATTCACGTGATGATCCTGGATAACAGACTGCAACATGGCAGACTGGATAAGGAGAAGGGATCGAAAAGGCAAAGCTATTCTGGTACCCAAAAATGTCATGCTGAAGTCGGATGTGTCGGACCGAAAGGTAAAAATATCACAGTTAAGCTGTAAACTACGACACAAAAAGTCCGTTCTTTGGACTTAACCCTGCTACTTGCAAAACACTTTTCAGGGCTTGTGAGCGGGAGTTTGAGAATGAACGACGAAGAAGAAGAGGAAGCACAAGAATGCTGATAGAAGCAATGACTTCGGTTCTGAGGTAATTTCTCATCTACGACCTCTTTAATGAGGGCAGTAGTCGTCTCTGACTCTCAATTTTGGCTTCAGAAGGCGCAGAAGAACTGGTTGTGGAATAAATCTGTATTGGACCATGGGCTTCCAACCTCTGGGAACATGTGTCTGTGTGTGTGTGTGTGTCTGTTGGTGAGGGGAAGGGGGTTATTGGGTGAATCTGATATCATGGTCCCAGGGGCAGCGGCAGTGGGGCATTGACAATCGATAAAAGTAACACTTTTTAGTTAATCAACGGCCAGATCATGGGGTAAATAAAGTGCTGTTGATGAAGCAGAAATGCACAGATTGCAGGATTATGAAATCATACGTGCGTCCAGCAGGGGAAGGATACATGAGAGAATGCAGAAGTGTGTATAGCAAGCAAGCTATAGGCACCATAACTATCTACACTATTTGTTGCGAGGGACTGAGCACCTTTGAGTCTGACCGGGGTGCAATGACGTCGATTATTAAAAGAACAGAACATTACAAACGAGGATCTCCGTGTGTTACCGGAGCCCGTCAGGTGAGAAAAGATTAATAGTATTGCAACCTGCCAGGCATGCCGGAACAGGCCTCTAAAATTAGTTGAACACGAGTCAGCTACTCCGTTCAGAAATAATTATAAATTTCAAGATCAAAGGAAAAACATCTACACCTTACGGTAGAAGACAAACGACTAAGTCAATTCTGAAGCATGAGACCGCTTGTACAGTTGGCATGATTGCAGAAAGCTTCACGTAAATTAAAAAAACATTTTTGTTCTTTGTTTATTTTTTTTTTCGGTGTGGTTCTTGACGGAAGTCCAGATTTTGTACTTTTCTTTTCCTGAAGAGTTAGCATGGGTTTCGCTAAAAGAGTGTATATTTTCGTAATTGGATTACAGAAAAAAATGTGGGACAACCACAAATCTAACCCATACCCGTTTAGCCAGACCAAATAGAGTTTCTACAATACAAGTTCCGTAATAGATATATTATATTATTGCTAACAATTAAGATATCGATCGTTCTGATAACGACATTTCAATTTATTTGTCCCTACTTAGTTCTAAGTCAAGCGATGAAAGTGAAACAAGATCTACTGACGAAGGAGCGTTGCCCTATGTTTACTCAAGCAATGGTAGTAACAGTTTACAAATTTAATAAAGGTTAAAGATCCTGCACTGTCATACTAGTGTGCATATTATAAATACGTTTGTATATAGTTATATATATTGAATGAAGAAACTAAAAACTTATAGAAAAGGTATCGAATCCTTCGATCAAAATGTTGCAGAAAGATCCTCAGAATACCATGGACAGAGAAAAAGACAAATGTAGACATTCGGCAAGAGTTGAGCATAGAGTAGAACTGGTTTATCAATTCCATTTTGGCTAGAAAATGCAAATACTTTGGTCACTTCAAGAGACACAACGGTCTTGAGAGAACGGTGATGGAAGGTATGATGCCAGACAAAAGAGGAAGGGGTAGACCAAGAAGACGATGGCACCAAGATATCCAGGAATGCCTGGGTGTGACTGTTGCGGAGGCTGGTGTTTTGTCAAGGGAAAGAGTTTCTTTCAGACAGACTGGGATGGGAGCGACGTTCTATAAAGGACATGCTACATGATGATGATGATTGAATGAACATTCTTTCTTGGTGTTGGTAAATTGTAAACACTCACACTAGTGTTAACTGAAGCTTTCATTTTTGAGCACTTTCTCAAACTCACGTGCCTCCTGTAAATTGTGAAAACTGAACCAAATTAGGTATAACTTTTAAAACATCTCTCCTTGTGTATTACCGTCAATAGAAAGTCGTTATGTTATTTATGCATTAGATCAGAGCTGAGTAATGTGTTGTTGAGGTGAACAATTTATTTTCTTATTTAAAAAAAAATAACAAATGATTATGCAACTATAATCCCTAATACACAAATGTTAACTTTCATTTGTAAAATATATGTATTCCATTGTATTCTGAACTCAATTATGAACAGTTTCGTATATATATTATGTGTTATTTCAGTGAACCTTTATTGAAGATGAATCGATCACAACTACATAATGCTATGTTTGAGTTTTACATAAGAAACAAAGTGCGTTCAGAGGTCCAACATATTCCGGCGTGAATGAGCTAGCGTTTAACTAACAACTTGTTCAAAATCTAACTCGGAATTCTTGAACAGGGTACAGATGTACCAGAGCCGATCGATTTGATGGAGCTCTGTGCAGGACTGTGAATGAGTCTGCTCTATTCTATTTCACTCTACACTCACTCTAAATCAATTCAAGTAACATTAAAAATAAACACAATACAACATATTATTTTTTAAAGTAACACTGCCAACTATAAACTTTCTAACAACTTAAATTATTTCTTTCACACGCTTATCTAAAACACTCCTAACGATAAACCTAACCTATCCATACTGTTACAGCCCGGTTCGTTCTCTTCTCCTGATCTAATCTGCTGCGAAATCGAAATTTTGTTTCGGATTGCCGCTGATAGTAAAGTTTTAAGTTCTGAACCCAAGTGTGACGTCCGTGGCCTTGTTTCTCTTTGTCGGCGGTAGATTAAAGTGGTCTCAACGTGGTTATGAAAGACTGCATCTGATCTGTTCCATGGGATCACTGGAAAGCTGCCTTTAGCTGCGACTGGCGATTTGTAATTAGGACCACTGGATACTATGAAGGTAATTACCTTGCTTACTGCGCCTCTATCTCAACTGCCTCTTTCCGTCGCCTAAATCTCAACTCACATCTGCCTCAACTGCCACTCTGTCGCCTCTCTTTCAAAAGTACCGCTATCTTTGAAATGAAGTGTTCTCTCTCTTTCTCTCTGAAGTGAATTGTTCTCTCTCTTTCTCTCTGAAGTGAAGTGTTCTCTCTCTTTCTCTCTGAAGTGAAATGTTTTCTCTCTCTCTGGTTCTCAACTCAAATCTGCCTCAACTGCATATTTCCGTCACCTGTCCTCCACTGAGCGTCTCTTTCCAACGTGTTCTCATGTAATGCCCTCAAGTCTCTGTATCGGGATTTATATTTGATCTCATCCCCAGATAACGTGATTTCCGAAAAAGCGCTCGTTTTTTGTCCGTCTGCTTGCCATTATCCCCCATCCTATTCGCTTGGTATCCAGACGACGCGGGTTTGTCCGCGGCAACAAGTCTACCGGCCCGTAACTTACGTCAGGTTACATATGTTTACAAAAACTCTTACCTGCGTGGTTCGAGACAAAGCGAACGTGATACGTTTTGATTACTCAAATTCTTGCACTGAAACACAATCCCACAAAAATAAATAAAAAAGATGGTTGTCTAAGTTCTTTATATCTTTCTTCCAACTGTTACATGGTTAAAACATGTCTAAGCTTCTACCTATATATTGTATCTACAACTAAGATCTGTTACACAGAACATTGCTCTGCGCTCCATTAATGGAGTAATGAGGTCAACATCAACGGAGGTTTACGAAATTCACAGAACTATTCAACCTGCTAAGATGTGATGGGATAACTGTGTTACTGAAGTTTAAGAACTAAGTAGCATAATAAAGCTGAATCGTCCCAGCAGGTGGGAAATTGATTACAAAAAAAGGCATAAAGAAACAATTTCCTTTTAACGAAATCAAACGCACGTTAAACACCAGAAAGAAGGTCTATAAGCATTTGGCAAGTCATATTTCAAGTTGACAACATCAGTCAATTCAGTCAATGTATCGACTCAGTTCAGGCAATGTATCGACCCAGTTCAGTCAATGTATCGACCCAGTTCAGTCAATGTATCGACCCAGTTCAGTCAATGCATTTACCCAACTCAGTTAATGTATAGACCCAGTTTAGTCAATTCATCGACCTAGTTCAGTGAATGTATCAACCTAGTTCAGTCAATGTATCGTCCCAGTTCAGTCAATGCATTGACCCAATTCAGTCAATGCATCGATCCAGTTCAATGTATCGACCCAGTTCAATCAATGTATCGACCTAGTTCAGTCAATGTATCGACCCAGTTCAGTCAATATATCGACCAAGTTCGGTCAATGTGTCGACACATTTAAGCACTTCTTTACGCATCTAACGGCTCTCACCGTAAACAGAAAGCATTTCGTTATGAATATCCTTTGCAGAAAGTTATTTTAAGACATAAAAACCCCACATCAGTACGCTGTCCTTTGATTGTACTCTCCGTAAACACGGACGCCATTTTGTATAAGCACGTGCATGCGACACTATCGTCTGCTAACTACAGCAATCAAAAAGCTAGATGTTGCTGCCCTCTAATGACACCTTTAGAAGCAACCAACTACATTCTTCAACTATGCCGTATCGTTTTGTGACAGACTTACTGATTTATCTTCGTAGTTCTATGGTAAATCACTATAGATTGCCAATTTTGAATACACCCACACGAAACCATTGATCATCTCTTTGAGTGCTTGGCGTTCAACATTGCGAGAAAACTGTTTCTTCCTCTAAGCCCAGATACACTGACTAATTTGTATGGTCCTTTTTTTAATTTTTTTGGCCTTTTTCTTTATTCCTCAAGGCGGTGTGTGTTGCACTACTGTTTTAATTTTGCGTTGGTCTTTTTCTTTATTCCTCAAGCGGTGTGTGTTGCACTACTGTTTTTATTTTGCGTTGGCCTTTTTCTTTATTCCTCAAGCGGTGTGTGTTGCACTGCTGTTTTTATTTTGCGCCTGAGGCCAAGTGCATCTGACTTCGACTTGCATTTTATGTAAGGGTCTGCTTCCTCCTGCAGTTTCTAAGGGTTTGCATTCCCGGGGTAACTGCTGGTGCTGTAATGGGGATCGAGCCCAGCACCTTCTGGTTGTGAGGCGTGTCACTTAACCATTAGCCGACGCCGTCAACATTTTGTATGGTACTAAACAACACCTAACAAACACGTGCAGAGGCCATTACGTGGCATTGGGCCGAAGAGCAAGAGCCCAAATGGTGCTGAAATAACAACAACAGCAACCTAGTAAAACAAAGTCTCAACACTTCCTCCCCAACACCAGTACTCCAATGAGATTATATTTATTCTGTTAGAGCTGCTGTTTAAATGTAAGTTGTTTAAAATAACAATTCTTGCCTTACATGTACAATTCGTTTAGTCTAAACACAGTCCATAGCCAGCACGTTCATTGTTTTGCATAGTCACGTAACAGATGTTATCTACATGTCCATTGATCTTCTCAATGTCACCGATCAGTTAAAATGGATTAATATGTTTTAATACACGTCAATTGTCCTAAAAAAAAGTATTGCCGTCAACCGTCGAAAATTGAATGGCCACAGCTGGCTCACTATTTTTTTTGTAAAATGTTCAATAGAAAGACAGACACTGTCGTCAGAACTGAAGTGTTATAGTGTTATTAGCCAGTTTTTCACACATTCTTACAATTCCTGTATTAGGGGTTAGATATTAAAGTTATTTTGGCCATATAAAAAGACATTGCTACTTGTTAAAAACCATACTATTTGGTGGAGTGGAAGGTAATTGTTCAAGAGGCAGACAACGTTTTAAGTTGATGGGGATAACATCAGTGGATGGACTGAAAAAGCATGTCAGATTGCACCATTACTGTAAGAGATAGAGTAAACTGCAGATCCATTGCAGCCGACCTTCGATGAAAAGATGGCACTTGAACTGAACTGAATATTTCCATTAAAGATCTCTAGAGATTCTATTAAACTTATATAGAGGTTCTATCAAAGACGTTCAGTTGTTCCATTAAAGAAATGAAGATCTCCAGGGGTTCCATTGATAATCGCTGGGGAAGATATATAGGCGTCCTTCGACAGATGTTCAGGAATTTCCGTTAAAGATCATGATTTAGTCAAACAGTGCAGCTCTTCAAACGTCGCTTACACGCAAGAACAGAGATCAATCAGCTAGGCATGTTAGTCATAAGTTAACTGCAGGAGTTTTTTTATCCGTTTTGTTTTGGCTGTGCACAGCTATAGCTGCACAATTCAGCATTACCACTGAACTGCACCACACCACACCACACCACACCACACCACACCACACCACACCACACCACACCACACCACACCACACCACACCACACCACACTACACTACACTACACTACACTACACTACACTACACCACACCACACCACACTACACCACACCACACCACACCACACCACACCACACCACACCACACTACACTACACCACACCACACCACACCACACCACACAACACTACACTACACTACACTACACCACACCACACCACACCACACCACACCACACTACACTACACTACACTACACCACACCACACTACACTACACTACACAACACTACACCACACTACACTACACTACACTACACTACACCACACCACACCACACTACACTAGACTACACCACACCACACCAATATATATATATACTTTCTCATACACACGCATGTACGTACGTACACTCACATACATACATACATACATACATTCATACATACATACATACATACATACATACATACATACATACATACATACATACATACATACATACATACATACATACATACATACATACACACATAAATATATCATATCTATTCTATGAGCTTTGACCATTATTGCAATTGTTCAATATGACTACTAATGTTGACGCAGCGTGACCTAGGAGAAACTGGCTCAGTTTAACAATCTCAAGCCAAAGGGTTCAAATCCCGGCCTGTTCTGTTTGGCTGAAAAGAGATTTTTTTCTTAGTACGAGCGCTTCTCTACGTGTCGAAAGTAATTACAAGCTAACGTATTACAACTCTAACAAGAAACGTATAACAGCCAAATAGGTTGTCAGTTAGAAGAAGCAACGTTGTGAAAAAGGGCAGGCGTCTTACTTGTACACACACTAGAAGATGTTGGAAAACGTCCTGTAGCATGACATCACGCAGTGACAGATTAACGGTTCCCAGCAACGACAATAGAGTAGTGCATGGTACTTGTACGTTAATTCACCCACGGATTAAAATAGGTCAATTTGAGTAGAATGTAGTCCAGAGAAAGGAATGCGTTGTGTCGTAGTTTACAGCTTGACTGCGATATTTGCACCTTTCGGTCAAACATATACGACTTCAGCAAGCATTTATTGAGTACCGGTTTACCATTCCCTCTTCGATCCCTTCTTCTTAGCCAGTCTGCCCTGCTGCAGCCTGTTATCCAGTATTACCGCGTGGAGGTGTAGAAGGGTCTTGGCAGCTATGGTTCGCTGGCCCTGACGCTAGCAGTCAGCTATGGGTCGCTGACCACTGCAGCTCATGCGCTGCTCAGCGCCTTGATCCCTGTGTTTGAGTCTATTAAGATTGACTCGCACATCGGTTTACCACCCCCGCACCGCAGCGGATTAATAAGCTGCTCGAGCCTGGTCTGCTAAGCAAGAAATCCTCTTCTGGCAACATCAAGCTCACCCCAGAACTGAAACCTACACAAGAGCATATGTCCCTGTAGAAGTACAGGTCGACTATGTCCCTATAGCAAATGTCCCTGTAGAACTACAGGTCGACTATGTCCCTATAGCAAATGTCCCTGTAGAAGTACAGGTCGACTATGACTCTGTATCAATGCGCTGAATAATCAACTGTTCATGTGTGACGTATTCATTCGGAGACAAGCATAAATCGAGGCGCACATAAATCATATGTATCATTAGGGATCAAGATGCTGAGCAGCACATGAGATGCAGTGGTCAGCGACCCATAGCTGACTGCTAGCGTCAGGGCTAGCGAACCAGAGCTGCCAAGACCCTTCTACACCTCTACGCGGTGATCCTGGATAACAGGCTACAGCAGGACAGACTGGCTAAGGAGAAGGGATCGAAGAGGGAATGCTAACCCGGTACTCAAAAAATGTTTGCTGAAGTCGGATGTGTTGGACCGAAAGGCGCAAATATCGCAGCCAAGCTGTAAACTACGACACAACGCATTCCATTCTCTGGACTACATTCTGCTACTTAAGCCCTTTCAGGGTTTGATAGAGGAAGATTGAGAACGAACGCTGAAGAAGAAGAAGATATGTATCATTAGGGGACGGCGTGGGCAAGTGGTTAAGTGACACGGCTCACAATCCAAAGGTGCTCATCAAAACACCGGCCGTTACCCAGGGGAAGCAAACCCCTTAGACAATGCAGGAGGAAGCAGACCCTTACATAAAATGTACACTGAAGTTGGATGTTCTGGGCCGACAGACGCACAATAAAAAAAACAGCGCAACGCACACCGCCTTGGGGATTAGATACATAAGATAAAGAAAAAAAAATGAAATCTTTAAATAAAATGACAATAATTGTTTTAATTTGCTTATTGTGACTATTGTCCATTCTATTGATGTGTATGTTGCACATGGTGACTCGAAGTTACCTGGGCCAGGAAACAACAGCTGGGGATAATGTAGTGTAAATAAGTCCGTTAAGGTGTGTCGATCAATAGCCAAATTGACGGGTACTGTGTTGGTTAGAGTTCCGTACTCACAATGAGAGAACACAAACCAGGCTCATTTCCCTGTGGCGAAACATGGACATTAAATAAATCCATTGCAAAAAAGGGTCTATCGAAATAAAGTGTTATGTCAGAATGGCATAAATAAAGAAAAGAAAAACAAATACATTTTGCTACAACTAGGTAGAGACGAAAACTGGTTTATAAATATGAGGACAACAGAGAAGTTAGATTATTTGGATCATTTAAAAATATAAAATGGCTAGGAAATGCAGATAATGGATGGCACAGTGTTTGGGACAAGGGGAAGACGTCGTCCAAGACGCAGATAGTATCAGAACATTACAGACAGTTTGAAGCTGTCCGTGTCTGAAGCGGGTTGTCTTACCAGAAATCAAGATGCGCCCAGTGCTGCTGTGACGTAATATGATTTCTTTTCAAACATGTATTCTATTTCAAGAACAAACATGTTTAGATATCAATACATGTCACTGGATCTATGATGGGGAAGCTAATTTATAACAACAATATTCACAACCAACGTCTCCAGGCAGACGATAGCTTCTATACTTACATAGAACCGTTTCATCTGGCGCGATAGCGTCACACACGGTGCTTACAACGCTGAGCGCTAATTCGTCGAAGCCTAAATTAACTTGTTTATTTCCGCTGCGAGTCTGGGGCACATTGAGAGCACATATTGCGCTCTTTCAAATGAGCGGGTCAATTGTGACTGTTTCAGATGCAGGATACCTGTTTACGTATTTCTTAGGTCTGATGTGTTTTGTCCTTAGTTGGAAGATTATGATATGCTCCTCGCACTGTAGTTTGTTGATTTTGTTGTTGTTGTTATGATGTATCGTTTCTTTGTACATGACGCGTCTATTATAGCCTTCAACCCATCGGTTCAGTTATTCCTCTTTGAAAATGTTTTGAAGTATTTGTTTCGCTGTCTGCATGTTGGCTGACGTGATTATTTGAACCAAATTTCCTCTTCGTTATGTCAGACTGTCTACGTTCTTATTGTATCATATGTCCTTGAATCCACTGTAGTATTAACGTTGATGTTGTATGTTCCTTTTATTCGCCAATCGTCTCATCCAACTTCTTTGTCAGTAGTTTGTATTTACGTGCCCGGTACCAAGGCCTTCGGTACGGTAAAACGTCCAAATGTGTGGAACATCATGAAGGAAATGGGGTTTGCTGTACATATTATTTATCTCATTGAAACATTATACCAAGATCAATGAGCCGCTGTCCGAGTATCTGGGCAAACATCAGATTGGTTCGCAGTACAAAAGGGAGTAAGACAGGGATGTTTTCTATCATCTTCTCTATACAACATATATGTGGAATGTATAATGAGAAATGTTAGAGAAGACGAGAACATTGAACGTTTTTATACAATTACGATTGGCAGTTATGAGATTCCAGATTTACGATATGCAGACGACACAGTGATACTATCAAGAAATATAGAAGGGCTAGAGCAGCTACTTTCAGTCGTAAATGGACACTGTAACGATTCAAACATGTTTATAAAATAAACAAAAATAAGATAATGACCAACGCTAAACACAATGTCAACTTACATTTACAGTGGGTGAAGAAATATATCAGGTCACGCAATTTGAATATCTTGACTTCGGAATTGATAAAAATAGCGACTGCTCGAACGAAATCAGAAGAAGACTAGCCATGGCAACGCAGAGACTGAACAGCCTGAAGAAATTATGGCAGAGCACTAACAAAATGAATAAAGTGAAAGTCTTAAGAGCCTGTGTCTTTCCTTGGCAGCATATGGCTGCGAATCATAGACGATTACCAAAACTTCTAGAAAAGAAATCGAATCCTTCGATCAAAATGTTGCAGAAAGATCCTCAGAATACCATGAACAGAGAAAAAGACAAATATAGAAATTTGACAAAAGTTGAGTATAGAAGAGAACTGGTTTATCAATTCCATTTTGACCAGCAACTGTCAATGCTTTGGTCACATCACGAGACTTTACGTTCTTGAGTGAACGGTGATGGAAGGTATGGTGCCATGCAAAAGAGGCAGAAGTAGACCAAGAAGACGGGATCAAGATGCTGCAGTGGTCAGCGACCCATAGCTGACTGCTAGCGTCAGGGCCAGCGAACCATAGCTGCCAAGACCCTTCTACACCTCCACGTGGTGATCCTAGATAACAGGCTGCAGCAGGGCAGACTGGCTAAGGAGAAGGGATCGAAGAGGGAATGCTAACCCGGTACTCAAAACATGCTTGCTGAAGTCGGATGTGTTGGACCGAAAGGTGCAAAAATCGCAGTCAAGCTGTAAACTACGACACAACGCATTCCGTTCTCTGGACTACATTCTGCTACTTAAGCCCTTTCAGAGTTTGGTAGCCGGAGATTGAGAACGAAGAAGAAGAAGAAGAAGACCAAGAAGACGATGACACCAAGATATCCAAGAATGCCTGGGTATGACTGTGACGGAGGCTTAAGTTTTGGCAAGGGAAAACGTTTCTTTAAGAGAGACTGTGATGGGAGCGACGTTCTATAAAAGACATGCTACATGAAGATGTTCCCTTTGTCTGTAGTGCTAATATCAGATCATCGAAGACCCAGATTGCACCTCAACTTTCAGCGCAGACACATTTCGACAATGGTATTATATAACATTCTTTGTAAAGTTTGATAAAGAGAAAAAAATACCACTGAATAAGAAGGAAGGTTAACTTGTCAAGTTGCAGAAGAAAGGGGATCGGCAGCATTGTAGAAATGATTAGGGATGTAATGTTAATATTACTTGTTAGCATATCAGGGAAATGGAAAAAGGCAAATAGATGACCAGCTAGGCTTCGTCCAGAATAGGGATTCTGTGCAAACCGGATTGCTACACTAAGAATAATAGTTGAACAAAGTGTGGAATAGGGCTTTATATATAATACATGGACTAAAGACATTTACAGTTTAGGTAGGGAATCAATCTGGAAACTATTCAGGTGCTGTCAATGGCTCTTGAAGTTCACTAGCATCACAAAGAGAGCGTACGAGGCTATAACATGTTTTCTACAAAATGCATAGTTTTCTACGCCTTTTGATATAAGAAATAGTGTGCAAGAGCGATGTCTTTTATCACAATCTCGATGATTGTTAATTATTGACTGCAGTATAAAGAACACACATTGAACATTTAAAAAATCATGCTCGAAGGCATTTAATAAAGGACCTAATCAACTGGACTTTGCATATGTCATGGCTGTTCTCTCACATAACCACGCAAGAAGCAAAATAAAATAATTATGCTTGACAAATGGTCAGAAAAATTGAGAATGAAGATACACAATTAAAAAGACTAAGATGATGACGCTACAAGTAAATAACGACATTCAGATTGTCTTTTGGGGGCCAAATATGCAGCACAGTGAATGAGCCGGGAGCAGCCAGGGACTCAGAGCTGGCTGCTAGCATCAGGATCCTCGCGACACAAGCCATACTTCAGAAAGAATTGCTTAGAGTAGATAGCAGCTGTTAAGGCCTCAAGCCTCCGGGGGTTGACATGGATCTATTGTCCTGCTCATGCTGGGGTTCAGGGCAATTAAAGAGCTGACATCATGGCTTCACAAGCTCCCATCATGGCACATTAGTGGTGGATAGAAGTGACATTTTGAAATCAATCAATGACCGCCTGTTAGATGAGGACACTGCAATAGATGAATTAGCAAACCACAGACTGCAAAGTTTCGACATTAAACGAGGTTCGAGTGGAGTATAGCGCGTGAGCGGTCGCAGCAGCAGAGTGTACAACCACCGAGCTACAGGGACCATCAGCATCCATACCGTATGCCATTTGTTGAGAGAGACTGAGCACCTATGGGTATGCCCGGAGTGCAGTGACGTCGATTCTTAAAAACAGAAATAGATCTGACCAAGCGGCGTCTCTGGAAACACGCGCCATTCTATTGTCGTCTAGCAAGGAGAATATAGATCGCAGTATCAATGCAAATTTGGTGCTTTCTTCTTTGCGTTCAGGATCTTCTGGTTATGCTATATCTGCAGGCCAGTCGCCATCATGAAGTCTGTAGTCTTCACCAAGTCAGAGCGGCTGTCCCACAGCTTTTGTCTCAGCTCCGCACCCTCTGGCCAGGTCTGGCATCTCATTTTCTCATAGATTGGGCATTCCTGTAGAATATGCTCAGGGTTCTGGCATCCTGTTCCACATGGGCACTCATCAGTGTGTGAGATCTTCAGTCGGTAAAGATGTCCTAGTAGTCTGCAGTGTCCAGTTCCCAGGCGAAATAAGGTAGTTTGTTGATTTCTTTTGAGTCGGTGAATTGGGTCTGTCGTACTGCTTATGTTTCTGTCTTCTCTCAATTGGTGTGTATACTGATTTATGTTGATGTTCTTGATTTCTCTGTATGGTACTCGATGATTAAATTGTGCCTTTTTGCTGCCATCTTTTGCCAGAGCATCAGCTCTCGTTTCCCGTGATTCCGCAATAGGAAGGTAGCCACTGGAGCGCTATTGTTGAGGATCTCTGGAGTTTTCCCAGTTTTACTGTGATCTCTGATAACAGTGGTTCGTTGTTTGTTTTTTTGTTTTGTCTCTAATAGTTCTCTGCAGTCTGTGAATACAGCTATTTTTGTTGGAGGTTGCCTTTCTGTTTTTAGGTATATTCAGTGCTCGCAGGAGGGCCATCGATTCTGCTCTAAGGTCTGTGGACATTTTCCTGTTGGGAGGGCCTCTACTGTTATATTTCCTATTTTGTGTCTTATGAAAATGCCTCCTCCCCCGTTTCGGCCTGCCCCCTCTGCTGAACCATCTGTGTACACCTGTGCCCATTCCTTGGTTTTATATTTCTCCTCAATCATTGTTTGTGATAAAATTTTCACCTCGTGGACACTGTGTTGGTCTTTTCTTCTTATTCCTGGGATCTCTGCACTTTCTTCGATGTTGTTTATGCAGCAGCTCGGCTGTTCATAGTTAATAAGCATTTCTATTTCTGTAGGTTGGTTGGGAATTAGTTCTCAATAATTTTGGTGTAGGTGGTTTGATATATGGATGAATATGGTTCTCTTGAGCCTATTGTTAACTGGGTGTTTCAGTTTGATATGTATGGGATGATCAGGCAGCGTAGCATCTTTTCACTATGTGTCAGCACTCTTTCCTCTCATCTAGTATTTAGGGGTCTTATATTTGTATATGTTTCCATTTCATGGATTGGTGTAGTCTTCATTCCTCCTGTTATTATCATTAAGCCTGCATTTTGAATTCTGGCTAGGCGTTCCGTGTTTGTTTTTGATGCTGTGGTCTAAGCAGTAATGCCGTATTCAAGTACTGGCCTGACTGTGCCAGTGTATACATTTTTGAGGATGTTGTTATTTGCACCCTATCTTGTTCCAACCAACTTCTTCATGAGGGATAGTTTTCTGGTTGCTTTTTGTTCTATCTCCTGTATGTGTTCCTTCCATGTGAGTCTCTTGTCCATTTTAACTCCGAGATACACAGGGGTATTTTCTTGTACAAGCTCTTTGCCATTTAGAATAAGCTTTGTTACTTCCTTGGCGTTGGACAGTGAGAAGCATAAATTTGGTGCTAAAAACACCTACATCAAACCGGATGTGTCGGGCAGAAAGGTGCATCTATTGTAGTCTAACTGCAAATTACGACACAACGTCCAGTAACAAAAAAAGATGTGGTTGGAAACAGGATTACAACAAGAGGTTAAATCATTTATTAATCTGGACAATATTATAGACAAAGTAGACAGAGCTGTCAAATTAGGAATAGAAACAAGACGAGCTTTCGTTTCTTTATGAAATTCATGAAAATTAACAAAAATTCTTTCCACCACAAAATTTAAATCTTCAACTCCAATCTAATTGTATGACTCTAAAACATAGAAAATAACAGAAACAGCGAAAAACAAAAGTTATAAATTTTCATTAATGGGGAATTGTGCAGAATAAAGAGATTGACATGTAAGATCCTTAATGAAGGAACAATAGAAATAACCGGAAATTTATTAATGGATCGTGACGCAAAGAAGAGGCGATGTCGTTGGTTAGGACACACTTTAAGGACACCAGCTGAGAACATTGCAAGATGAGGAAGAAAGCAGAACGAAGATGAAGAAGGAAACAGATAGAAGATGAAGAAGGAAGCAGAAGGAAGAGAAGAAGGAAGATGAAAAAGGAAGCAGAAGGAAGCAGAGGGAAGAGAAGAAGGAAGATGAAGAAGGAAGCAGACAGGAGATGAAGAAGGAAGCAGAGGGAAGAGAAGAAGGAAGATGAAAAAGGAAGCAGAAGGAAGCAGAGGGAAGAGAAGAAGGAAGATGAAAAAGGAAGCAGAAGGAAGCAGAGGGAAGAGAAGAAGGAAGATGAAGAAGGAAGCAGAAGGAAGATGAAGAAGGAAGCAGAAAGAAGATGAAGAAGGAAGCAGAAGGAAGAGAAGAAGGAAGCAGAAGGAAGCAGAGGGAAGAGAAGAAGGAAGATGAAGAAGGAAGCAGAAGGAAGCAGAGGGAAGAGAAGAAGGAAGATGAAGAAGGAAGCAGAAGGAAGCAGAGGGAAGAGAAGAAGGAAGATGAAGAAGGAAGCAGACAGGAGATGAAGAAGGAAGCAGAAGGAAGCAGAAGGAAGAGAAGAAGGAAGATGAAGAAGTATGCAGACGGGAGATGAAGAAGGAAGCAGACGGGAGATGAAGAAGGAAGCAGAAGGAAGCAGAGGGAAGAGAAGAAGGAAGATGAAGAAGGAAGCAGACGGGAGATGAAGAAGGAAGCAGACGGGAGATGAAGAAGGAAGCAGAAGGAAGCAGAGGGAAGAGAAGAAGGAAGATGAAGAAGGAAGCAGACGGAAGATGAAGAAGGAAGCAGAAGGAAGATGAAGAAGGAAGCATAAGGAAGATGAAGAAGGAGACAGAACAACATGAAGAGGGAAGATGAAGTGTCAATAAAAATTAAATGTATTCACAATAACGTTAACATACAATGACAGCTAGCTCACACACGCAAACATCATTTCTTAAAGAATGAAAATAATGACATATTGATGTATATAGCCCTCAAACCAATACTACCTCTGTTTTGTTCACTTCACTTGTTAAATCAATCTCCACCTTGTAGTTGACTTCGCGTAGATAATCCACGTTAAATAAATGCCTCAGGACAAAATTGAGTCTAACAAACTGTAATTGCTGTCAATCTCTAGAAGTCATTTGGCCACAGCTTCAATTTGGGGAGGGGGGGGGAGGGGAGAGAAGGGGGGGGTACTTTAAGAAGAAACTTCACCCTGGAGACTTTCGTAATCAGGGCACATCGATTGCATGCGCTTGTGAAGAAGTAGATTAAAGATCCCGCGGCAAAAGGTATCGGATTCAATCTACTGTCTCGAGACGTTCCAGCCTACCCTGGTGTAACTAGGTATCTGCCTTAGTAAGGTGTGGAAGAAAAGACAGCGAGGGACGGAACTATTCATCCCAAGCTCATAAAAGTTCAGACCTAGTATAATAAAGTTTCTAACACTTCATCCACGACGACATTGTCTGTTTTTAGATAACTTTTACCTTGTTCTCAGTTAGAACTGTCAGCCACTTCTAATTATTCTATTTCTCTCCGTATCTACAACTCATACCTTGTTGCGTGTCAATAGTTTCACCTGGATCAGGTGAAACACATTGACAAAGGACACCTCTCCTCTCTTATCCCATCACTCGTACTTGACACTCTTCTAGAAACAGGATGTGTTTAGCAGTCGGACCTACAAAGCGGGGATCGACACTGTGATCCCCATATCTGTAACCCCACTGCGAAACCTCGTATTGCACTACAGCCAGGATGATCATCGACTACCTTCCTGAATCCTAATCATTATCATCATGTAGCATATCCTCTGCAGAATGCTTCTCTGAACTTAGCAGCCATGTAAGGTCCTCGTGTTTAGCTATTTCCCGACTCCGTCACCGCCATATTCAGAAATCTTTTCTTTGGATGACACAATGCCCTAATGCAATCAGCCAGCTGTACATCGATGGATGTTGTCAGCTCATTCAGTGCTGCATTGTGACTCCTAAAGAATATACGAACAGTTATGGGGACGCGTGGGTAAGGGTTAAGTGACACGGCTCACAACCGAAGGTGCTGGGTTCGATCCCCATCACAGCACCGGCCGTTACCCCGGGGAAGCAAACCCATAGAGAATACAGGAGGAAGCAGACCGTTACATAAAATGTATGCTGAAGTCGGATGCACTGGGCCGACAGGGGCAACATAAAAACCACAGTGCAGCGCACACGGCCTTGGGGAATAGATAAATAAGGTGAACGCAAACAAACAAACAAACAAACAGTTATTGTGACCTGCTATGAACAAAGAAACATCATCAACAGTAAAAACAACAGCTTCTAGCAACATTTTCTAACAAGCAGCTTCAAGCAACAGCAAAAGCAGCTACGATTCTGTCGATCGGACTGTTTTAATAATATTATACTAATATGTAAGCATGTTCAAGACAGGCGTAGCCCTAATTGTTAACAGTCACAGAACATTATTGATAAAACAATATAGAGAAATGTATGCTAGGGAAAAGCACTAAAGTCTGAAATGTCATGGTAACAGCCTAGAACCTCAAAGAAATAACAGCTGGAACATATCAACAATCATAATTAGATCTGTACGGAATATAGGGAACGGCGTGGCCTAGTGGTTAAGTGGCACGGCTCACAACATCAAGGTGCAGGGTTCGATCCCCATCACAGCACAGGCTGTTCCCCCGGAGAAGCAAGCGCTTAGAAAATGCAGGAGGAAGCAGACCCTTAAATAAAATGCATACTGAATTCGGATGCACTGGGCCGATAGGCGCAAATTAAAAACCATAGTGCAGCGCACACCGGCTTTGAGGATGGAAAAATAAGGCGGCGCAAAAAATAAAACAAAAAAAAGGTCTGTAGGGAAGTTAGGTATGAAAATCAACATAAATAGATCCAATGTTATGACAATTGCAACAAATGAAGCAGAACCATCAATATGCATATAAAACCAACAAATGAAGAAGAACCATCAATATGCATTTAAAACCAACAAATGAAGAAGAACCATCAATATGCATATAAAACCAACAAGTGAAGTAGAACCATCAATATGCATATAAAACCAACAAATGAAGAAGAACCATCAATATGCATATAAAACCAACAAATGAAGAAGAACCATCAATATGCATATAAAACCAACAAATGAAGAAGAACCATCAATATGCATATAAAACCAACAAGTGAAGTAGAACCATCAATATGCATATAAAACCAACAAATGAAGAAGAACCATCAATATGCATATAAAACCAACAAATGAAGAAGAACCATCAATATGCATATAAAACCAACAAATGAAGAAGAACCATCAATATGCATATAAAACCAACAAGTGAAGTAGAACCATCAATATGCATATAAAACCAACAAATGAAGAAGAACCATCAATATGCATATAAAACCAACAAATGAAGAAGAACCATCAATATGCATATAAAACCAACAAATGAAGAAGAACCATCAATATGCATATAAAACCAACAAGTGAAGTAGAACCATCAATATGCATATAAAACCAACAAGTGAAGTAGAACCATCAATATGCATATAAAACCAACAAGTGAAGTAGAACCATCAATATGCATATAAAACCAACAAATGAAGAAGAACCATCAATATGCATATAAAACCAACAAGTAAAACAACGGAAGAAATTGACTTTCGTGGGTAACATATTTCAGCAGTTGGAAAAGGCGATACCGAAATCCAGAACAGAAATAATAAAGCAAGTAAAATCTCTGGGCACATGTCCTCGACATTACAATGTAAACACGTGACAATGGATACAAAAAAGAACACTATATAACATGACATTGATAGCCACGTTGTGCGGTCCCTGCAAGAATTGGACAATAAACAAGCAAACTGAACAGGAACATCGTAACAACAGCGATTAGATACCTGCGTAGAATTCTTGGAGCAACAAGAATGGATATAATCAGACAACGAAGATATTAGGAGACAAGTAGGTACAACATCAGTGATAGACTTCATCAAGAGACAGCAAACCCAATGTTTGGGCCACGTGACACGACAAACACTACATGAGATCCATCAGAAAGCAATGCTACACCGATACAATGGATACAAGGCCCAAGAATGACCAAGCTTAAAGATGGATAGCAGAAATAACAGAAGCAGTAAGGCTACCCGTGTAAGAAGCTAAACTAGGACCCGGTCAAGAAACCTCTTCATAACCTGACGTTGAAGGCCACAAGTAGGATTCAAGCGAAAGGAAAGAATGCCTTGCCAGCGGTATCAAGCTATAAACAAACACTGATAGTTGTAGAAACACCAACACTTGAAAGGAACGGACGTGTGTCGAGATCAAACGTGCTGCCCAACACGGCAATGTCAAACAACGTACCAGAGAAACACCACAGCAGAACCACACATGTTTTGCCACAGACCTTGTGTAAGGAAACTATATAGCGGCTGGTTCATTGTTATGAGTCTAATCGTTATACTGTACTTAAGGAAAAGCATGGACGTAGAGTACGTTGTAACTAGGACACGTCGATTATAACCATCTCTGAGTCCGGTCACGGAAATGAGAGAGAGAGGGAGTGAGAGAGAGAGAGAGAGAGTGAAAAGGGAGAAAGAGTTCTGACCTAATGTGTCATTCTCATCAATCATCAGAATATTATTAACTCCCTGTGGAGTATCCAATAATTACATTTCAAGTCATCAAATGTTGACCTGTATATATATGTTGTAATTTCTATGACGTAACGTTTCTATAGGTTGCAACAGCTATCCCCATGCCCAACCCTCCTGTGTCAGCTCTTATGGCATACCTGACAGGTTGCAGTTTTACTATTCTTTCCTTTTCCACTGGCCGCGGTAAAACTCAGGACCTACTATATGATAAATAGATAATATTTTAAAAGGATCAAAAAGCAAAGGCCGCCGTCCATCGTAGACGATAATGGCATAATTAATTTTGCTAGCAATATTTTTAGTAAGGATTAACTGCGCTACTTTTTATCCTCACTCTCTCGTCTCGAGCCTCCCGACCCGTCAAGAAACTGACGACTAGGGGGCGACTACGAGATGCAGGGGACTCCGCATCAAGCACCCATGAAACCATGAACCCACCGGCTTAACCACTTCGCCACGGAATCCCCAAAAGGATCAGATAACCTTAAATTGATGGACACAGACATGGATAGGCATTCATTAAAACAAACAATACATAAATAAAATGTCTTGTCCTAGCTCATAGGGGAAAGGTTAAATATCTCATAGACACGAGCACAGAAAATAACAGTCGCCAGGTCGCCATATCGTCTATAAATATTTTTGTAGAGCTTAATAACCCAGGACTTTAGTCGTATTTACACGAACAATTGTCCCCATCACTAATATCCGTCACGTATCACCCCCTACCCCCTTCCTCCTTTTTAAGTGACAAATAATGTATTTTCCCGCGTCATTTCTTCTCGTTTTTCTACGACTTTTAAGGTCAGACTGCCGACGCCATGTTACGCTTAATATAAATAAGAAACAGCAGTAATAAATATGTATTAGGAGTAATTTGGAAATAAACTTAAATTTGCACATTTAGAATTCATAGGGGATCAAGATGATGAGCGGTGCATGAACTGTAGAGGTCAGCGACCCATAGTTGACTAGTGGCGTCAGGGTCAGCGACCCATGGCTAACTGATGGCGTAAGGGTCGGCGACCCATAGCTAACTGATGGCGTCAGGGTCGGCGACCCATAGCTAACTGATGGCGTCAGGGTCAGCGACCCATAGCTGACTGATGGCGTCAGGGTCGGCGACCCATGGCTAACTGATGGCGTCAGGGTCGGCGACCCATGGGTAACTGATGGCGTCAGGGTCGGCGACCCATAGCTAACTGATGGCGTCAGGGTCGGCGACCCATAGCTAACTGATGGCGTCAGGGTCAGCGACCCATAGCTAACTGATACCGTCAGGGTCAGCGACCCATGGCTAACTTCTGGCGTCAGGGTCGGCGACCCATAGTGGACTGATGGCCTCATGTTCAGCGACCCACATCCGACTGATGGCGTCAGGGTCAGCGACCCATAGCTAACTGATGGCGTCAGGGTTGGCGAACCATAGCTAACTGATGGCGTCAGGGTCAGCGACCCATAGCTGACTGATGGCGTCAGGGTCGGCGACCCATGGCTAACTGATGGCGTCAGGGTCAGCGACCCATAGCTGACTGATAGCGTCAGGGTCGGCGACCCATGGCTAACTGATGGCGTCAGGGTCGGCGACCCATAGCTAACTGATGGCGTCAGGGTCGACGACCCATAGCTAACTGATGGCGTCAGTGTCAGCGACCCATAGTTAACTGATGGCGTCAGGGCCAGCGACCAATAGCTGACTGATGGCGTCAGGGTCAGCGACCCATAGTTAACTGATGGCGTCAGGGCCAGCAGTCCAGAGCTGCCAAGATCATTCTACAGCTCCACGCGGCAATCCCGGACAAAAGTCTGCAACAGGGTAGACTGGCTAAGGAGAAGGAATCGAATAGGAAATCCATAACACTATGCCCAAACAAGTCTGCTGAATTTGGATGTGTCAGACCGAAAGGCGCAAATATCGCAGTCAAACTGTAAACTACGACACAATGCATTCCGTTCTCTGGACTGTATCCTGCTACTTGCAAAACCCATTTCGGGGCTTGGTAGCGGGAGTTTGAGAACGAACGAACGACGAGGCGAATAAGTAGAAGGTCCAGAATGAGAAGAGTAGAACCACTGTAGCCTTCTAAGCACGGAGGAAAAGACGAATTAAGATGATTGGACATTATGTAAATCCATTCGAGAAAGGGGTGGATAATCATTGAGTAACATGACTCACAAACGAAACTTACCCATGTTTGGATGGATATACCGGCATGGCCATTCTCCGATATGATGTTCAACACATTAAAAATACTTGCTGAAGTCGGATATACTTGACCGTAGACGCAAAACACAGTACAACGCACTCTGCTTTAAGAAACGATGCGACAAACAACAACCTATTTGGTATTGAGACTGTCAATGAAAATGTGCATAATCAAAGTGTAGAGGTGTCTCCGCTGCTCCACTTGCAACGAAAACGCAAACACTCTGTTATACCACAGGGGAGAAATAACTGCAGCCGCCACTCACTCCCAAAATCGTTGACCCCCATTCCTGCACCTTCAACCACTCCTCCCCCTCGTCCTCCCCGCACTCTTTTTTCCTTGTTAGATCCATTTAAAAAGGCTGAATTCTCCAACACCCCAGGACTTCCTGCAAACAGGTATGCTTGTCAAACGTCCAGACCAATGACATCTGCTCCATGGACCATTCCCACGACCGTTCCGGTCTCAGTACTCAAAATACGTCCAGGGACACCTGTCACGGATGACCTAATCATTGATAACGTCCGGAACAGGTGAGAGTAGAGGGTCAAACGGTGCAGACCAGACGTGGGAAAACGATCAAGTCAGGCCCCGTCACGTCAAATTTAATGCATTAATACCAGAAGGCATGGATGCTGCATGCTTGGATTGGTTAGATGTGATTTAACGTGATCAGTTAACGTGCGACGACTTGAAAACGTGAAAGAGTTACCGGTGGAAGATTTAATCTCGACAAGTGTCGTTTCGCGGGATCTCGCGTTAACAAGAGATATTGCATAAGACTCAGCACAATGTATAACTCCGCTCCACCCATTTGTATTGTCCACCTGGTTCCGCCTACAGCGTAGTGGAACTGTAGCAGACACCATTATCAAATTAAAACTAGTCAGCCCCCACTGGAGCACAGTTTTTCCAACAAATACACGTCAAGTCGTACTGGCCGCTAATATCCATTCCAGCTCAATTCACGTGTTCATGGTCTACTTTATGTTTAAATATTTCCTCTCTGTTATGCCAGTGTATTTACTCTGTTTTAATCATTACATTCGTACATTCAACACACACATGGTTGTATCGTTTGAGGTTTGCATCTGGCAATACAAAATGCACGGCAATATAAGTCACGTTACGTTCCAGTCTACCCAACTGTAATTGTGTGCCAGCTGTTGTGGCGGAAATGCAGCGCCGGCGAAAACTAACACCTTGCTCTACTGAGAAATTGGATAGAGAAGTTTCTAAAACTTCATCTCCAACGGTCTATCTTCACCTAAAATGTTAATGGAGAACCCTAACTCTGCACATTTGATCTTATATGTTTGTGTAACGTCTGACGTCAACATCTGGATCGTATATTAACGTGACTTTGGACAGGTGTTTTGAATCTGGGACGCCCTTGTTACGTCAAGGTGAACGAGTCGTTGACAGACTTTCTAGGTTAGCATCCAGGGCGAGAGAACGGAAAGTGGCACAGCAGAGCTGGCAGGTTTCAGTTGGTATGTGACTGGGACGAAGTATACAATAGGGAGAGTCAAGACAACGGGAAGACAGCCTGGCAGGTTTCAGTTGGTGTGTGACTGGGACGAAGTATACAATAGGAAGAGTCAAGGCAACGGGAAGACAGCCTGGCAGGTTTCAGTTAGTATGTGACTCGGACGAAGTATACAATATACAATAAAAGAAACAGACACCTGGCTAAATACGAAAAGCAGAACTCGATGGTCTCGAGGTAATGTGTCCACCTGGGGTGCTGGAGGTCGTGAGTTGACCCAGTGGTCTCGAGGTAAAGTCTCCGCCTGGGGTGTCGGGGCTCGCGGGTCCGAATCACGGTAGACAGGATTTTCGCTCATAACTTTAATTCCAGAATCTCGTTATCAGTTAGATCGCTCTTCTTTGTTTTCTTTCCGGCACGTTTATATTCCCTCTACGATAAGGACTCTACACCTGTACACAGTACTTCAATCTATGTCTAACTACTAATGCTTTATTCAGTTTGTCTATCACATCAATGTTAAATATTTCTATTTAACATTGCATTTCCCTTTTTCACTGCTACCTGGATGTACTCACACATCTTACCTGTATGATCTATTATAACCCATAGATCCCTTTTCTTTTCTATCTTTCTACTTTTGTTTGTTCTCTTCCATTATGTAATTATATTCCTTATCAGACCTACCCTTGTGGATTAAAGTAAATTTATCTACATTAAACTTTAATTGCGAGCTCTCATACCAATCCAGAATCTTAATCAGACCTCAACATATCGATCTCTGCTTTAGATGATACACTTATGTCTAATATGTAATTCACGATAATTGCAGCCATAAATCCGATATCATTGTCTAAATCGTGTATATATATATATATATATATACATATATATATATATATATATATATATATATATATATATATATATATATTTACATATTCAAACCCCAAAACACCAAATTAGGTCTAAACGGCAAATACCTCCAGCCAAACGACAACCCAAACTATCTGGGAGTCACATTTGATCGGCGCATGACATGGAAAAGTCAGATCGAGAGAAACCGAATGAGAGCCAGAGAAAGAATGGCAATCATGAGGAAACTTGCTGGCACAAGCTGGGGAGCAGACGAAAGCATACTAAAAAAACGATACACTGGAAGAGTGCGACCAGTTCTCGAGTATGGCATTGCGGCATGGACAACAGCAGCAAAGGCGAACTTCGATAAAGTTAGCAAACTCCAAAACCAAGCCATGAGAGTTATAACAAAAGGCATCAAGTCAACGCCAATTGTAGAACTTGAAAAGAGTACAAAACTGCAATCCATGGCCGACAGAAGAGACTGCAGAGCCCAGCAGCAATCAGAGAAACTCAGAAGACTGACTGACCACCCAATGCACCGTAGACTAAACAATTTCGGAAATGGGAAGTTAAAGCGAAGAAACTTTGCAGAAATAGCCAAAGCAAAGATGCACGAAGACCCTATGAACGTACTAACCACACCAAAGCCCATCCCTACTGTACGAAAACCTACCTGGAGGCAGCATATATTTCCAGGGGTGGTAGAAATTATACCAGGTATTAGAAACAAAAACTGCCAGTCTGAAAAAGAAAGAAGAGATACTACCCTGAGTTTCATTACGGAAAACTACCTAAGCATGGACTGGACCCATGCATGCACCGACGGTTCCGTAACAAATACAACACAGAACGGAGGGGCAGGAGCATTCATGAGCCTACCAAATGGCAGAAAAATAACACTGTCATTCGCTACTGGAAAATACACAAGCAATTTCAGAGCGGAGACAGAGACACTGAGAGCGGCAGTGGAAGAAATGGTGACAGGTAAAAGGAATGAAAGCCATATAGTCCTGCTTACAGATGCCTTGGCCGTAGTCACAGCACTGAAAAGCCAGAATAATACTGAACTTAACGATTTAAGAGCAGTACTCTGTCAACTGTGCCAGCACGCCGCACCAAAAAGAGTAGTGGTGCAGTGGGTTCCATCTCACTGCAACATCCAAGGCAACGAGGAGGCAGACAGACTGGTAAAAGAAGGTGCAAAACTACCACAACCCGATACTAGTATGACATACGAAGAGTCAAAACCGCGTATTAGAGCTAGATATATGACCAAATGGGAAACCGAACATACTGGTTACACCAAAAACGATGCCTATTACCAGTTGAACAGAAAAGAGCAGGTCGTGGTCTTCAGACTTCGCACTGGCCACAATAGACTCAGGTACCACCAATTCAACAAATTGAAGATAGGTGGCACAGACGAATGCCCGTGTGGTACCGGGAAAATGACCGCTGAGCATTTGCTGCAAAACTGCTCGACATACGAGGATCAGAGAGAGCAGATGTGGACATCACCAGTGGCAACACTAGACAAGCTCTATGGCAGTGTAGCCAGCCTCAGGATGACGGCTTCTTTTTTCGAAAAAAATAATGGTTACTGTCTGACTGAGTACGAAGAAGAAGAAGACATATACATATAAATATATACATACGTATATATACATATATATATATATACATACATATATATACATATATATACATATATATATATATAGGTATATACATATATACATATATATATATATATTTATACATATATATATATATATATATAATATATATACATATATATATATATATATACATACATATATATATATGTATATATATATATATATATATATATATATATATATATATATATATATATATATATATATATATATTTTTATATATATACATGTATGTATATTTCCCAGAACCGAGCCCCGTGGTACTCCACTATTTACGCCCACAACACTCAAAGTACTCATGTTTGCCCACTCTCTACCGTTAACAATTTTCTATCCATTTAGGAACTTCGCCACCTATTTCATGTGATTTTAACTTCCTAAACAATCTTTGATGAGGCACTATATCAGAGGCCTTTGCAAAATTTAGATAAGTATCATCCACTGGCTCCATCCATCCACCATTTTGATAATCTCCTCCATGAATTCTAATACATTTGTTAATCACGATCTCCCACGCTGACTAATAAGACAGTAAATGATTCAGCAACGAACCAGTAATGACATGTTGACGACTAATATAATTATGAATGTATTGATTTCAAACAACGCGTCATATCGACAGCAGTGGCTGCTTCTGCTTCAAGAAACTATAGCGCTGATCACAGAAGAGTTCCCATATCAGTGCAGTAGACTTTAGGTCCAAATTGTAACTGTCAGTCAAAATCAGCAGGCCCCATTATCACTGACGGATTGTATCATAATTGCGCATAGGTGAATCATTTCGTAATGGCTGGAAATTACACATATTTATTACACATATTACACATATTTATTACACATATTACACATATTACACATATTTATTACACATATTACACATATTTAGAGACCCATTTACACCTCCACGTGGTGACCCTAGATTTCAGATTGCAACAGGACAGACTGGCTAAGGAGAAGGGATCGAAGAGGAAAGGCTAAGCAGGTACCTAAAAATGAGACGATGAAGTCGGATGTGTTGGACCGAATTGTGCAAATATCGCAGTCAAGCTGTGAACAACGTCACAACGCATTCCGTTCTGCGCACTACACCCTGCTACGTGTTGTCCTTTTCATGGCTTGGTTGCAGGAGTTTGAGAACGAAGAAGACGACGAAGAAAAAGACGAAGAAGAAGACAAAGAATAAGAGAAAGAAGAAGACGAATAAGAAGACGAAGAAGAAGAAACAGAAGATAAAAGCTTGTAATTGTTTTTGGAACTACATGAGAAAAGTTTTAATTTTAATTTTAGCGCTATTTATTAGTTTTTTTATTTGGTGTTTTAGTTTTTTTTGAATGAAAAGTATAGTTCAATCAACTTAGCCACTCATCTCCGCCGCTCATCTCCACCACTCATCTCTGCCATCATCTCCGCCGCTCATCTCCGCCATCATCTCCGCCATCATCTCCGCCACTCATCTCCGCCATCATCTCGGCCATCATCACGCATATTTCTTTTTTTGCATTTGAAAAATCAAGTTGGTCAACATCAATTAACCTACATTCTGCTATCCATTTCACATCTGATATCTCTCTCATTTCTATCAACTTTCTCGACATCACTATCTCTATCTGACTTTCTGTCCTCTCCACAACTGTCTACTACGAATCTATTAACGTTCACAACTACCTCCTCTACACTCCTTCTCATCCTCAATCCTGTCGTCACTCCCTTCCTTTCTCCCAGTTCATCAGCCTACTCGGTCTGTCAGGAAGGAGACGACGTCCGTCACAGTGCCCATGAGATGCTGGACGTATTTCGTCAACGTCCTTATCCTGAGACCAGTCTCTCCTCCGCCTCCGACATATCTACTCTGAGACCTCTATCTCTTCCGCCTCCGACGTCTCTACTTTAAGACTTCTCTCTACTCCGCCTCCGACATCTCTACTTTGAGACCTCTATCTCTTCCGCCTCCGACGTCTCTACTTTAAGACTTCTCTCTCCTCCGCCTCCGACATCTCTACTTTGAGACCTCTATCTCTTCCGCCTCCGACGTCTCTACTTTAAGACTTCTCTCTACTCCTCCTCCGACGTCTGTACTTTGAGACCACTCTCTCCTCCGCCTTCTACGTCTCTACTTTAAGATTTCTCTCTACTCCGCCTCCGACGTTTCTACTTTGAGACCACCTCTCTCCTCCGCCTCCGACGTCTCTACTTTAAGACTTCTTTCTACTCCACCTCCGACGTCTCTACTTTGTGACCACTCTCTCCTCCGACGTCTCTACTTTGAGATCGCTGTCTCTTCCTCCGACGCCTCTGTCGGAACGACGAGGCCTTCCTTCTCCCGGTCCACGAAATGCTGTGACTTCTCGAATCTACGTCTCTACACTGAGACCATTCTCTCCACCTTCATCAAGCGGATTTTCTTTATCTCTTGTAACGACACCTTCACGCCATCTAAATGTCTTCCCTCTGACAATGTAAAACGTGTTCTAACGGGACATCCTCACTAATCCTTGGTCCAGGACATATCATTCCGCCATCTTCCTACCCTTCACCCTAATCCTTCAAAACTTGAGGTATTTCCCGCTCCTACTCTCGTTTCCTACACCGGGACAGAAAGCTGAGGGACTTGCAGGTCAGTAGCACCATGTCGCGCAATAACGCACGTAGCTGTGTTAGTTGCCCACGTGTTTTGTTTATCTTCCCTAAAGCAGTTCGTCATCAAGAAGTTTTCACTTAGAAATCCCGCAACCACTTGTATCCAATCATTTGTCAACAGCGTGGTATAACATACATCGGGGAGACTGGTCTAGAGCTGGTCTTCCAGCAACACCTCAATGATTATACTTAACACACTAGCTCCCCTATCGTCAGCCACTTCAATGGTCTCAGGCACCTGGGAAAAGCCGATGTTAAGTGTCACAGGCATAGTAACTGGCTCCTCTGATGATCGTCTTTGATTCGTGCGAGAACACACCGATCTACTGCAAGGGCTGCCTTAAACGGCGTGTCATCAATATACTCCATACCTTTTCCTTATCATTATCTCCTCTTCCCTGTCTCCATATTCTTGTCTAATGGGACGGCGTGGGCTAGGCGTTAAGTGACATGGCTCACAATCCAAAGGTGCTGGGTTCGCTTCCCTTCACAGCACCGGCCGTTACCCTTGAGAAGCACACCTTTAGAAAATTCAGGAGGAAGCGGACCCTTACATAAAATGTATGCCAAAATCGGATGCACTGAGCCGACAGGCGTAAAATAAAAACAAAGTGCAACGCGCACCCTATTTGGGGGTAGAGATATAAGGCGAACGAAAGAAGAAAAAAAAAGAAGATATTCATGTTTTCCTCTTTTCCCTTAAACGACATCCCCATTTTGTTTTCCCCGTATTTGACCGACATTGGCTTACCGGCCTTCTCTCGGTTCTTACGCCCTCCTGATAATTTTATTTCTTTTGTCGTTATCCCAAATTTGAACTCCGACTTCCGACACGCAAGATAGCCGTGTGAACATTTTATGTTGTCAAGATTAGAACCTTTTTTTACTTATGTATGTGTTTATCTCCTCTATGCATGCATTCTTCCCTTCTTAAATAATTCGTTAGTTCATTGTTTCTCTTATTCGTTGTCCCCGATGAAGGCCTATTGATCGTAACGCACGTTTTGTCTCGGCGCGGTATCTGACCATACGTATTTATGTTTTTTGATTCATATTTATTACCGACTTTAATCTTTGAAAACGATCATCGTTCATGTTGATTTCATCTTCTGCGTCATCTTCCGTGTTTACTTCGGGTGGTTCTTGCCCACATGCTATCCTAACTCGTTCGATAACCTTCCCCGTAGAAAAGTTCGTCATTAAGGCACGCACAACAACCTTGGGGAGAAAGACTAACGTCTGGTCAGGCAAAATATACTGATCAAACATGTTAGTCAGGGTCAGGCAAAGTATACTGGCGAAAACCCTAACCTTGGCTATCTTGTGGCCCTCCTTGAAAACTAGCAAGCCTGGCAGGCTGGCTAAAAGGTGAGGGTTCCACGTGATCCTCGCAGTAGTGAGCGACACACAGGTGAAGCAAAGCATAGCACAACCAACTGGGGGACCCCGGTCCACTTTCATCAGCACGTCACTTAACGTCCTTTTTCAGGGAGCACAAAAGAGTAACCTACTCATTGTGGGCATTTGCAACAACACCAACCTCATTTCCCCAATCTTCTTCTTCTTCGTACGCTGTCAGACGTCAACCTGGTTTCCCCAATCAATTGTCGCCACTGTGGTATGAGATACATTGGGGAGACTGGTCTTGAGCCGCGAACATATGAGAATGTTAGAAGTTACAGGTCAATATTTTTTTTAACTAGTTTTTTTTCGGTAAATGCTTTTGAATGACCTGTCGAGGATCCATTAAATGTTGACAGATTAACAGATCGTGTTAGTAGAGGTTGTGTACGGGGTTTCAGATCTATAGGTTATGGGGACGTTGGCTCAAATATTAGAAATAGATTTCCACGTGTACCCCTCTGTTAGACACACTACGGATCTATAATGCCATGTGTACCCCCCTGTTAGACACACTACGGCTCTATCGTGTTATGTGTACCCACCTGTTAGACACACTACGGCTCTATCATGCCATGTGATTAACTGGTCGCGTTAGTAGAGGCTGTGTACGGGTTTTCAGATCTATAGGTTATGGGGAAGTTGGCTCAAATATTAGAAATATATTTCCAGGAAAACGGACAACGTTCATGTCTAGCTAAATTAAAGCTTGGAAAAATATTAGAAGAAAACGGGATGCGATTGCCCAAAGGCGCGGATATCACACTACAGCTGTTAAACTAGACACAAACATAACGGACACTCGTGAAAGGGAATGCACTGACATTACCAAGACCAGGTTGGCCAGACCAGGAGATGATCAGTGTCAGACGTAAATACCGCGGAAAAGATTACCAGTTCGGTGTGATAGCATTATGTGCATGGGAAATGTGTGGTCAAGTCGTTGTTAGCTCGGCTTACAATCCAAACGTGCCAGATACAAATCACGGAGCCCGCGTCTTGACCGACCGGGTTTGCCAGGGTATTATCATGATATGACTACTTGTTCTAGTCGGCTCAGCTGTAAATGGGTACCTGACGAAGCCGTCACCTGTGGTACGGAGTTCGTGCTCTGACGTCAGCACTTTCAGCAATGAAAGGGGCAGATCGCACATGTAGTCGCTAGGGGACAATTGAGTCGGCTCTTTGAGTCATTTTCCACTTCTTTTTGTACATTTTTTTCAGATCTTATTGTAGAGATGGTAGCACAAACAAAGTGTCTTTCTCGTTCTACAGGAACTGTTGATAAATCTAGTGGTTTCCGTGGGAATTATGTTTGTGAACGAGATAAAAAACAGTCCCTCGGCATCACGATAACATGTCATTATAGATGACTAACGGTTCAGTGTAACCCCTTTATGGTAGAAGACACTCCAATCCATGCAGTGGGCACTCCGCCATTTCTACTGACTAGAAGCCTGTTCAGTGGGGAGTAGCCTTCTAGATTTGAACGGAAGCAAAATCATGAGTCTTAAGCAGATTTTCTTTAAAACATTTTAACCGGGAACATAATTTCACATGGATATTTCGGACATATTTTACTGTTAATCAATCATATTTATTGATTGTCGACAAATAGATGTATCTACCGTCCTAACCACCCATGGGTATGCCGGAATGAATGAGCTGACAGCGTAACATCGAAGACACTCGCAATAGAGACATTCGATATTGATGAAAGTGATCTTTTGAAGGCGATCAATGAAGATACTTCAATCGATGAGGCGGTTCATCCGAAAATTGCAAGCTTTCCAAACCAGACGTGAGTCAAACAGTTAGATACACCTGGTATATTACAGCCCTAGTGTGTCAAACAGGGTGGGGGTAGTAGGAAGGAGGTGTACCTTGGCATATAGGAGCCGTAGTGTGTCTAACAGGGGGGTACACATGGCATGATGGAGCAGTAGTGTGGAGACATGGCATGATGGAGCCGTAGTGTAGAGACATGGCATGATGGAGCCGTAGTGTGTCTAACAAGGGGGTACACATGGCATGATGGAGCCGTAGTGTGGAGACATGGAATGATAGAGCCGTAGTGTGTCTAACAGGGGGGTACACATGGCATGATGGAGCCGTAGTGTGGAGACATGGCATGATGGAGCCGTAGTGTGGAGACATGGCATGATGGAGCCGTAGTGTGTCTAACAAGGGGGTACACATGGCATGATGGAGCCGTAGTGTGGAGACATGGAATGATAGAGCCGTAGTGTGTCTAACAGGGGGGTACACATGGCATGATGGAGCCGTAGTGTGGAGACATGGCAGGATGGAGCCGTAGTGTGTCTAACAAGGGGGTACACATGGCATGATGGAGCCGTAGTGTGGAGACATGGCAGGATGGAGCCGTAGTGTGTCTAACAAGGGGGTACACATGGCATGATGGAGCCGTAGTGTGGAGACATGGCAGGATGGAGCCGTAGTGTGTCTAACAAGGGGGTACACATGGCATGATGGAGCCGTAGTGTGGAGACATGGCAGGATGGAGTCGTAGTGTGTCTAACAAGGGGGTACACATGGCATGAAGGAGCCGTAGTGTGGAGACATGGCATTATGGAGCCGTAGTGTGGAGACATGGCATGATGGAGCCGTAGTGTGGAGACATGGCATGATGGAGCCGTAGTGTGGAGACATGGCATGATGGAGCCGTAGTGTGGAGACATGGCATTATGGAGCCGTAGTGTGGAGACATGGCATGATGGAGCCGTAGTGTGGAGACATGGCATGATGGAGCCGTAGTGTGGAGACATGGCATGATGGAGCCGTAGCGTGGAGACATGGCATGATGGAGCCGTAGTGTGGAGACATGGCATGATGGAGCAGTAGTGTGGAGACATGGCATGATGGAGCCGTAGTGTGGAGACATGGCATGATGGAGCCGTAGTGTGGAGACATGGCATGATGGAGCCGTAGTGTGGAGACATGGCATGATGGAGCCGTAGTGTGGAGACATGGCATGATGGAGCCGTAGTGTGGAGACATGGCATGATGGAGCCGTAGTGTGGAGACATGGCATGATGGAGCCGTAGTGTGGAGACATGGCATGATGGAGCCGTAGTGTGGAGACATGGCATGATGGAGCCGTAGTGTGGAGACATGGCATGATGGAGCCGTAGTGTGGAGACATGGCATGATGGAGCCGTAGTGTGGAGACATGGCATGATGGAGCCGTAGTGTGGAGACATGGCATGATGGAGCCGTAGTGTTGAGACATGGCATGATGGAGCGGTAGTGTGGAGACATGGCATGATGGAGCCGTAGTGTGGAGACATGGCATGATGGAGCCGTAGTGTGGAGACATGGCATGATGGAGCCGTAGTGTGGAGACATGGCATGATGGAGCCGTAGTGTGGAGACATGGCATGATGGAGCCGTAGTGTGGAGACATGGCATGATGGAGCCGTAGTGTGGAGACATGGCATGATGGAGCCGTAGTGTGGAGACATGGCATGATGGAGCCGTAGTGTGGAGATATGGCATGATGGAGCCGTAGTGTGGAGACATGACATGATGGAGCCGTAGTGTTTCCAACAAGAGAACTACAGGATGCATCAGTATCCACTTCTTTCGCCATTTCTGAAAGAGACAGATGATCTGGGTCCACCCGAGGCACATAATGCATTGATGTACATTCTAGCTAGAACATAAACAGAATAGAGCAGCTGCATCTTGAAGAGTTTCTACTTGAACTACAAGGGGTGCCCTCCATAAAGCCGGTCGACCAACCGAGTTGAAGTCGGACCTCAAGTTCACTCATGCAGCGTACAAGGGGCGATTGAAGGTGATTGGGGGTTTTCAAGGCTGCCTGGCTGACGAGATGTGGAACGATGTGGTCCCCATAGTAGTGAGCGCCACGCAAGATGAGAATGAAAAAGCTGGAAGTGGCGGCACGCAGACTCGTCATCCACATAGATTTAAAAAAGTACAGATACTCACAATATGATTAATGAGGACAGAATGAAGAGACCAGCACGAAGAATACAAGCCAGGAGATGGCAAGCACATAGAAACTTGGCGGAGATGGTCAAAGATCTTCAGACTCAGAACTAGACATTGCAGACGATGGCCCTCCTCACAGAATGGGTCTTAGAGACACTGCTACATGGGATTGTGGAGCACCAAAGCAACCACCAGAACACATCCCGCAGGACTGCTCTACTTATGCAGACCAAGGAGAAGCAGTTTGATTCAGCGGAACGACCGTACGCGAACAGCTGTGGGGGATGAACGACAACATGGAGCAGACAGTCTCCTTGGTGAACCTCATTGGCTTAGAAGTATAGCATCAGTTTATCGTGAACCTCAGCGGCCTAGAAGTATAGCATCAGTTTATCGTGAACCTCATTGGCTTAGAAGTATAGCATCAGTTTATCGTGAACCTCAGTGATCTAGAAGTATAGCATCAGTTTATCGTGAACCTCAGTGGCCTAGAAGTATAGCATCAGTTTATCGTGAACCTCAGCGGCCTAGAAGTATAGCATCCATTGATCGAAGAATACTTCAGCTAGGAAGACACAAGTATACCTCTGTGCAGGTCCCAGCTCTGGTATGCGCTGGATATAGCCGGGAGAAGAATTTCCTGCTTAGCGGGCTAGGCTTGAGCAGGTTAATACTCCGCTGCGTTGGATGGTTAATGTGCGAGTTCATTTTAATAGACTCAAACACCAGATCAAAGGAGAGCCGCACCCTGTTAGGCGTTCTCTATGCTGCTCTAAACAAACCACATAATCATTCAGGTGTTATGCTATGTCACACAGTTAGCCGCCTCTTACGACATGTTCTCTATGAGGCAGTGGTGCTATTCTTGTTCTTGCCCTACACAAAGACCCTGGCGGACCACTACTTAAATAAAGGAAGTTTCTAGAAAAACAGCGACGATCTAATGAAATAATGACACTGAAGAAGCAGGAAGGGAAACACATCTTTATGATTCATTGCGAACAACATCAAAATCATTCCATGTTCCTGTCCTCATACCCACCATGGACGTCTCCGTCTCTCTAAACCATTTGCGTGGCGCCCTGTAAGTAGCCTCTTCAGGGCGCAAGCCTGGGCATTGCACATGAAGATCCTGGGCTGCCCAAACTGCAGGACCCCCCACTCGGCATCACTGGTGTAATGCAGATGAAAGCAAAGCCTGACAATTTGGCACCAGCTCAGCTGCAGGTGCTGCCGGAATAAGTTCACAATTTTGAAACCATCCGCATTATGTGCTACCACTCCAGATATTCTGTCTGGGTTTACGCCCGTAGCCCTACCCTCTCCCGATGTTTCTACAAGACAGTGGAGTTGTCCGCAGATGCTAGTACTCAAGACATCCGATGATACTCTCATTGTCCCATCACTCTTTGGCACCTGTGGGTTTAAAATCAGAGTTTGCCATCTCCTAGGTGAACTGCCTGAACATGCTAACGAGCTTTGTCTACCCGGCTTTAGATTGGCTACTAACCAAGACTAATGAGCCCAATCTGCCTGCCCAGTTATATCGCCGTTTACTGTAAGAAACAGGGGGCCTTCATGAAGGTGCTGCCGAGGACACAATAATGTAGGAGAGGCCATTGGCATGAGAACTCCTGCACGGCAAGCCGAATAGTAAATCTAGTGACGATCTCTATACCTGGAAAGGAGAGACTAAAACAGACGCTTCACTGTCCTTTAACTTCGCTAACCCAAGCAGAATCAATCAATCAATCATAACATCGTCCCTTGTTGACCCTAGATTTTCGACCAACATACGCCAAGTTTGTCTGCCTCTTTCTCTCATTTCAAACATATGTCAAATCGGTCTTTTATTTGGGTGGCCTCTGTCTCTTGTCTCTTGGGTTTTAGAACAATGACTGTCTAACGATGTTAATATCTCGTTTTTCATGGTGCCTTGGTAAACCGAATGATTGGTCATGGGGACTAGAGCACGAATCAAATGCAGACATAGCTTCCTAAATTTAACATTCCCAATACAGACAAGTCACGAAAGCCGCAGTATCGATAGAGGACACCAATTAATGCAGACACCAGAGATCGATCTCCAGGACAGGACATCATCTACCATATACAATGAGGACGTCACTACACAGCCTCCAAACTAGTGTATCATTGTGCAAGAGAAATATGAAGACATGGGAATATACAGATAATGAAACATGTGACTGTGGCGCAATACAAGACCCAGACCACCTGATCACACGCCCCAATCTCCAAGAAACATGCAGAAGATGCAACACATGACAAGGCAATCCGTGTCTCTGAATACAGAACGCATCCTGTATGACGTGGTGAAAGGACACCGAAAACACACACAAAATATCCCGTCTTCACCAAGCATGTCCTACCCCGTGCCTGCGGCTTCTCCTTGCTCCTTATCTTCTTCCAGCTGCCACGTGAAAGGCCCAGGTCTACGTTAGGGACCATATTGTACCCCATCACTTACTACGTTTTGCGCAAACAACTGTAGATCGTAGATCTTCAGCAAATATATCCCACGTCTTCCTGTCTCATCAAAATAAATATATAGCGTATGACAGATATGCAAAACAGTATGATTCCCTAGTTTGGCCTCTATGCATCTTGCCCTTCGGCTTCCATAACAGTGACTGTCTCATTATATCAATATATAGCGTAAGCAAAACGGAATGGCTTTTTCGTCTGGATTTCAGGACCTTGATTGGGGATGACAGCACCATTGCACGTGCATACCGTAAAGGCGGATTAGCGCAGTGGTAGAGCTGCCACTTTTCATGGTAAAGGTAGGAAGTTAAATTCCCGCTACCAGCAGCCCCAGTCGATCCAGTTATGAATATGTACATGCTTGGAGCTTAGATAAGGAAACATGCAGCGAGGAAGGAAACTGGCCACTTCCCCCCCCCCCCCCACAAAGCTCTAACACTTTACTTTATCATCGACGGCAGTAACTGCTTTGCGACCATCTTCATGTTTATCTTTAACGTAAAGGACAACTAAGAAGATGTGTTCGCCGGGACTAGTAGAATCAACATGTCAAACAAACGAGTTATAGAATCACTGCCTTAGAACACATATTGACTCTTAGCTGAAAGTTTCTGCAAAAATGCACGCGATGGTTGCTCTTCTGTTCTAACAGAGTGGGACATAAGGGAAGGACAAATATGCAGTTAAGATGGCGCATGGACAAACTATTTTTTATTTAAATACCTTGGGAAAAAAATAGAGGCGCATGAATTAAAAAACAAAGATGTTTTACTGACAATAAACAACTTTAAGAAGGCTTCAATAGTCATAGCATTCTATTGGATCTCGTAAAGATAGTACAACTGAAACTCATAGATAAACTGTTTCTGATACTCTGTGATAGATACGGATTAGAGAGTCAAATAGTAGAATACCAAACAAAGCAAAAACGACACCAAAAATGCCAGCTAGCGCCAGGGTCAGTGACCCAGAGCTGCCGAGACCCTTCTCCGCCTCTACGTGGTGATCCTGGATAACAGACTGCAACATGGTAGACTGGTTATGGAGAAGGGATCGAAGAGGGTACATAAAAACGCCGCGAATGTATTGGACCGACAGATGCAAATATCACACTGAAGCTGTAAAATACGACACAACGAAGAAGAAGAAGAAGAAGAAGAGGAAGAAGAAGAAGAAGAAGAAGAAAAAGACGAAGAAGAGGAAGAAGAAGAAGATGACGAAGAAGAAGAAGAGGAAGAAGAGGAAGAAGAAGTAGAAAAAGAAGAAGAAGAATAAGAAGAAGAAGAGGAAAAAGAAGTAGAAGAAGAAGAAGAAGACGAAGAGGAAGAAGAAGAAGAAGAGGAAGAAGAAGAAGAAAAAGAGGAAGAAAAAGTAGAAAAAGAAGAAGAAGAAGAAGAAGAAGAAGAGGAAGAAGAAGTAGAAAAAGAAGAAGAAGAAGAAGAAGAAGAGGAAGAAGAAGTAGAAAAAGAAGAAGAAGAAGAAGAAGAAGAGGAAGAAGAAGTACTAAAAAAAAGGCCACGATCAGAAGACAAAAAAGAAACACTTTGATCACAAATAGAGAGAAAAAAATGATATTTTGGGAAAAGGACTAAAATATTTTTCATCAAAAAAGAAATCACAACTAAAAACGCTACATGTTCTCATGTTAAAGCTCTCAATGTTAAAAGGAAGAAAGGGCACACATCTTGATCTTTTATGCTAATAATAAATTCAAGAGTTGTTACAAGTGCGTATCCGGCCTGTGCGTATCCGGCCTGTAACTCGATGCTTCTTGAGTTTGCAAGACACGCGCGGAAAGGTGTGGCTTGCTTGGTACCCAGAAATAGGCGAGGTATATACTACAAAGAGAAACGACGTCTTGCTGTCTTTAATGGCGTGCGTGTGTGCGCATACAGAGTGCACCTAAAGACAATTTGAAGAGTAAAGGTGTACAAGCTGCGATAACCAAGCAGCGAAGGTGAACGTGAAAGATCAGACCTCAAGATTTGGAGTTCCCAACTGGTTCCTAGCTAACGTTAAGAGGGACACACGTTATCTGGTGATTCATTTAATGCACTGACGATTTTATTTGTGTACACTAATATATAAGCCTGTCTGCGAAAGACAATGAAGCAACTCTAGACGCTTAAATATATTTTTATTCTACAACTTCGCCTTCTTCGACATCTTCTTCTTCTTCTTCATCTTTTTCTTCTTCTTCTTCTTCTTCTTCTTCTTCTTCTTCTTCTTCTTCTTCTTCTTCTTCTTCTTCTTCTTCTTCTTCGTTCGTTGTCAAACTCCGGACACCAAACCCTGAAAAGGGCTTTGCAAGCAGCATGGTGTAATACGGACAATGAATTGCGCTGTATCGTAGTCTACAGATTGACTGCGATATTTACACTTTTCTGTCCGATACGTCCGACTTCAGCAGGGCATGTTTTGGGTTTAGAGTTAGCCTTCCCTCACCGATCTCTTTTCCTTAGTCAGTCTGCCCTTTTGCAGCCTGTTATAAAAGATCATCATGTGGAGGCGTAGAAGGGTCTCGTCAGTTCTAGATCACTGGTCCTGGCTCTAACAGACTCTATATATGTAAGACTATACTCTCGATAGTAGGCGTATAAAATAAGTGCAATGAACGGTAGACCATATAATGACACCAATGGACCGTACGAGAACATACGTTCATTGACCGAATGAACCACCAGAATTTCAATTTTGGCGATGGTATCTTCTGACGCAACAATATGCGCCTGACCTGGATTCAGAAGATCTTTATTTAACTCGCATCCTTCTTTAAACATCGTTGTCCAGTTCTTCACTGTTGTCTTCTATACACTTTTGTCACTATATACTGCCTGCATTATGCGATGAATGTCAACTGGTCGACATCCTTCAGCTGTTAGAAGCCGAATCCCCGCTCGCTGATCAACTCTGGACGGATTCCTTATCACACCTGCCATGTTTTCAACGGTCTCCTGAGGAAACTATGAGTCGGAGGATACTGACATTTTGCAAACTTGACGGTTGGTATGTGCTGTTTACATCAGAAGTAACGTCATCATGCGGATCGAACGTATGTTCACTTGTTGCAGTTAGGTCCGGTTTTATTTGAACACGCATCGTAAGTGTATTTACGGGGCGGAGTGTTAAATCAAGGCCTGGGGTTGAACTAACCCTCACCCTGCCATACTTACATATTTAATCGCTCCCGTTCTACCCATCAGTATAGAGGTTTACTAGAAACAACGACACGATTCTCTAACCGCGTCTATCTCTTGACCTGGCTCTAACTCCAGCATTGTTATCCGTAGATATGTCATTATATATTAACATCAGAGACGAATGTGCTAATTAGTTGTTCTATTCTTGTCTTTGTTGCATAGAAAGCGAAAGGGGACCACGGCAACTGGCGCTCTCTTTTAAAAAGAAACCTGTTTTACATCACTGACGTCAGATTTTACAGTGGTTAAGGTGATGGTCAGTCGCATAGCAACAATTGCCGTCGGGGATGTTGATGATATAATCGCTTACGGCGTGGGCTTGTGGTTAAGTGACACGGCTCGCAACCAGAAGGTACTGGGTTTGATCCCCATCACAGACCGGCGCCGACAGGCGCAAAATAAAAACCACAGTGCAACGCACACCGCGTTGCGGATTAAAGAAATAAGGCGAACGCAAATACACACACAAAATATATATAATCCCTTTAGCCGTGAGGTAGCAGCTCTTGATAGCCCAATGCCTCCCGGACAAAAGCACACGTCCTCCTCCATTGTTGTAGTGTTGCGTATAGTGGGGTGCGGTGGTCGCAGCAGTGTCCGCAGATCGGTCAGCCCTGGCCACAAAGTCAGGAGATAATCGACTGGCTCTTCTTCATTGTTATGGCATAATTGGCAGTTGGATTCACGTAGTGGAGCTAACCTATTCAGGTGGTCGTTGAGAGGGGCGTGGCTTTAAGATCAAGCTGTCGGAGATGAAGCTTCATGTGCAAATCCGCTACCTGAGTGAGGTGGGTGGCCAGTTACCTCCATCGCTGTTTATACCTTCCACAACGCCAGGTATCCATTTACAGCTAAGTAGAATTTGAGAAACGGTCATACCAGGAACGAACCACGGCCTGGATTTTTCTATGTCCGTCTGTGAATTCGAACTCCTGGCACTCTGAAATCCCAATTTAGTAAGCCAGTTCACTGTCGAATAGGCTATACGTTCCACTTGTGTGTAGTGGCAGTTTCTGTATCAATGTGTTTACATGATAATGTTGTTAAACTCAAGCACAACCCTTTCTGAAAACCTCTTATAACTAGTGTCTAAGATTCCAGCTGTTGTATTCCTTCTTCTTATGGCAGGATATCATCTCTTCAACTAATACAAAAACTATCTGCTCCCTGTGGAGAATAGCTAATCAATAAATACATGCTAAGTCATTTGACATTGCAGTATCTATACCTGGTGATGTGTCTTTATAGTCTCTACGAGACGGGATAGCGAACCCCAGAATTAACCTACGTTAGTCACGTCTTACAACATGCCTGCTAGGTTGCAGCAGTTATATTCTCTTTTCTGCCCTTCCGTTCCCCGTCATTCGGTCGACCACATGAATGGTGTTCAATAATAACTAGCACAGCCGTGCAGAATATATGTCAGTCAGTCGAACTGTACGATATGGAAGAACCAACAGCTGTATAACAATTAAACATTCTCCCCCTTGCCGCTCACATCAACTGCCTCACATCCAAATTTCACTCTTTTCTCTCCATCCAGCCTGCACATATCTTCTCCTCTTCAACATAAGCCTCCACTGAGACTGTCAATTTCTTCCTCCTTCAAACCGTCCATCACACTGACTGCCAGTCTTCTCCCCGTTCCACCACTCGTTTCTCTTCTCCACCTTCAAACCGTCCATCACACTGACTGCCAGTCTTCTCTCCGTTCCACCACTCGTTTCTCTTCTCCACCTTCAAATCAATCAATCACTAGTGCCACACAGCACTCATTCCATTCTCTCCCCATCTTTAGTCTGCTCATTTCTCCCGTCCAACATTCACCTCAAAGCGTCCACACTGGTTTTAAATTCATAAACATATTAACGATCTTCATAATTATCATGGGCAGATCATGCTATTGTAATGCCTCCCGACATGCAACATTGTGACCCACATATGATGATTCAATCAACCAATTAAATCTACCCCCGCAAACGTTGGAAATACAGACATACGCCTTTTCGAGAAATAATTAAAATAGACAAGCAAGAGTGTGCCGATTATCTGTCATGTTACTCGAACTGAACAAAATGAAAGAAACAGCAGCAGTTTTACTCACACCACCTCCAATGTCAACTTGTCCATGCTTGTTTCAGATTCAGAGCTCTGTTAACGACTTCTTTACTTATCCAATGCAGCGAGCCATATTGTTGTGTGTCTTAATTCAAGCCTCAAATTGCAAGTAAATTAGATCACAACACATTTCTTCCCAGAACCGCTCACACCCACCTCTTCCCACCTGATATCCCCCTCCCCCCTCCTTCACCTCACTCACATCCACCTCCCCCCCTTACCCCTCGAGTGGCCCATCTCTTCCCCTGTCTAAACTTATCTACGCTTCTTTCAAAATAATTATAATTCATTTTCTCAGCAACACCACTTCATAATGATCCCGCACAGACTCGTGTTGTAAGGTCACTCGCAGAGCACCATGTTGCCTCACTTTTAATGACATCCTCTGATGCGATCAATCAATCAAATCTCACCGGCTAACGAGGAAATACAGATGGACATTTGTGAATTAATATAAGTAGATTAACAGTAATGTACAAACACGTATATACTCGTACAAGCATAAAGACGAGGCAAGCGAAGACAATGTTGGCAGACATACATTTATTTGCATAAGCCACTAGAAATGCCGTTGCGTTATCAGGGATCCGAAGTAGTGCAAAGAACAGTAAAATTGTAATATGTTAGGAATGTCGCAAAGTCGGCCATGGATAGTTGGATGTTGAGTGGGGGACCACATCCTGCAGAAATTGAAAACTACAAGAAAAATATAATAATACATAGAATAAAGATATCGGTGGGTCGTAACAGGACATAGCGGACTATCCGCCGCAGAATTGATAGACACAATTTGGAATGCTGTGGAGATACATGGTCGTCTACCCCAGTCAACACGGGTCACATGATGATGAATAGAAATGCAAACCAAATTGTTCATACAGGCTAGGGAAGGGAAGACGAGAAAACGTCTGGATAGCGAGTAACAAAAACAGTATTTTTATTAGGGATAGCCAGTTACAAAGACAGTATTTTAGTAGGGATAGCAAGTTACAAAAACAGTATTTTTATTAGGGATAGCGAGTTACAAAAACAGTATTTTTATTAGGGATAGCGAGTTACAAAAACAGTATTTTTATTAGGGATAGCAAGTTACAAAAACAGTATTTTTATTAGGGATAGCGAGTTACAAAAACAGTATTGTTATTAGGGATAGCGAGTTACAAAAACAGTATTTTTATTAGGGATAGCAAGTTACAAAAACAGTATTTTTATTAGGGATAGCGAGTTACAAAAACAGTATTTTAGTAGGGATAACAAGTTACAAAAACAGTATTTTTATTAGGGATAGCGAGTTACAAAAACAGTATTTTTATTAGGGATAGCGAGTTACAAAAACAGTATTTTTATTAGGGATAGCGAGTTACATAAACAGTATTTTTATTAGGGATAGCGAGTTACAAAAACAGTATTTTTATTAGGGATAGCGAGTTTCAAAAACAGTATTTTAGTAGGGATAACAAGTTACAAAAACAGTATTTTTATTAGGGATAGCGAGTTACAAAAACAGTATTTTTATTAGGGATAGCGAGTTACAAAAACAGTATTTTTATTAGGGATAGCGAGTTACAAAAACAGTATTTTTATTAGGGATAGCGAGTTACAAAAACAGTATTTTTATTAGGGATAGCGAGTTACAAAAACAGTATTTTTATTAGGGATAGCGAGTTACAAAAACAGTATTTTAGTAGGGATAGCAAGTTACAAAAACAGTATTTTTATTAGGAATAGCGAGTTACAAAAACAGTATTTTTATTAGGGACACCGACCACAAAGCCAAATATGTTTCTGAACTCAAGGTCCAGTCAGTAAATAGGTCACACTTGGATATTTAAGAGAAACTAAAGAAGATACGAACTTGCAAATAATGTGTCGATTCCTTTACATTGTCCCTTATTACTCAACATAATTTCCACATACATTATTCCATCACTGCATGTTTGGGCCAAAACCTGCAGCATAGTTGTACGTGGTCTAATATCCGCTTCAAGAACAGCATCAAATGGTCCTTTTGGTTTGTTAGACAGTTGCCTGGTTACCCACCATGAACACACTTTAGAGGATTTCAATTGGTCCTGCACAATACTGAAGGTTAGACTGTGGAAACACCTTATTATAGTTGTCTATCGGGAACCGAGGTAGCGCGTTGGTTAGTACACTGGTTAGTCAGCTGAGCGATCGGGGTTCAGCCCTAGTTGGTGTGCGATTTTTCCCTATCGCAAAAAAGCTTCCGGAGAGCATTCAGTTTTAATAATTGGGTATCAGAATTAGTGCTGTCAATATTTCTGTTTGCCTGCGAGACCTGGACCATTACAGCAGATATCCAGGGCAGGATACATGCAATGGAAATGAGGTGCTATAGAAAACTCCTAAATGTTACATATAAAGATCGTGTCACGAACGTAGTAATACGTCAGAGAGTTGAAGACGATATTGGTCATTTCGAAGATCTGTTCACAGCTATCAAAAGACGAAAGATGACCTGGTGCGGGCACGTCGCGAGGTCTAACGGAATTACCGACTCGATACTCTTTGGTTCCGTACAGGGACAGAGAGGGCGAGGACGTCCAATGAAGAGATGGGTGGACAACATCACTGAGTGGTCAGGCCTTCGTCCCGGTGAGCTACGTCAGGCGCGACAGACAGAGAGGGATGGTGTGATATTTTGGGAGTGTCTTCGTGTGTGCCCTAACGACCTGATGGGTTACGGGATGATCTGAACTGAACTGAACCAGAATAACCTGTAAATGTATAAACATCACATGGTGTGAAATCGGATTCACAACTATTATATTAAAATGGTCCATTGTTACTCGCTTGTCAGCTCAAATCATATCATGTCCCACCCACACCCCCTCCCTTCCTCCAACCAGTGCACATATGCTTCTGTTCAATCTTAGCGGGACGACCAGGTCGGACCATCATCAATTTCTGAACTTCCTTGAGAAAACTAATAGACGTAGTTATGCACCGCTTTACGTGACAATGACAATCTTTTAAAGAAAGTCCTTTTGTCCAAAAACAAAGCACAACACGCTGTTCTTTGATCGTACATGTCGTGATCACGGACGCCAATTCATGGTTGTACTGCTCATGTGCATGCGAGACTTACTCATTGAGTGCCAAGCGCTGGCGGACAAGAGAAAAATATTCTTGCAAGCACTGCCGATAATTGTCAACACACTGTGCGGAGCAGTAAAACAAATGAAAAAGACCAACATCTGCATAAGAATAAGATTGGCTGTTCAACAGTAATGGAATAACAACAACAGCAAGAACTCAAATATAATAGTCGTTATCATGCAAGCGTTCATTCCACTTGGTTTAAAGAAAAGAGGAATAAAGGCCGCTAGCTTTGCAGTCGCCAGACAAAGAACGTGCAGTTTTTGTTCATCTACTAAAGATAACAACGTATGCTTTATGAAAGATTTGAGCTCGTGACTTGTGAACTCGTTCTCTTGGTTAGAAAACATTCAAAAAATTCGCCTATCCCTTTCTCACTCAATTATGTCCTTCCTAACGTGGCGGTTTATTTAGACTTCTCTAGTCATAGTATATAGCTTATCCGTATATTCAAGAAACGGAAACGTAGTCCGGTAAGGCACATCATACTGACCAGAATGTCAGGTCAGGGTCAGATACAACATACTGACCAGAATGTCGCGTCATGGTCAGATATAACATACTGACCAGAATGTCGCGTCAGGATCAGGCACAACATACTGACCAGAATGTCGAGGCACGCTCAGACACAACATACTGACCAGAATGTCGCGTCAGGGTCAGGCCCAACATACTGACCAGAATGTCGAGGCAGGGTCAGACACAACATACTGACCAGAATGTCGCATCAGGGTCAGGCACAACAAACTGACCAGAATGTCGCGTCGGGTCACGTACAACATACTGACCAGAATGTCGCGTCAGGGCCAGGCACAACAAACTGATCAGAATGTCGCGTCAGGGTCAGGCACAACAAACTGATCAGAATGTCGCGTCAGGGTCAGGCACAACAAACTGATCAGAATGTCGCGTCAGGGCCAGGCACAACAAACTGACCAGAACTCTTTTCTCTCTTCTCTGGAAACAGGCTATTTTCAAGGCAGTCTGGCTGACAAGATAAAGCCAAGCATAGCACAACCGTCTGAAGGACCGTAGTCCACCATCATCAGCATGCTCAGGATGTGAGGAAAGCTTCTACAACCCGCCACCTAACGACCTTTTCAGGGCGCACAAAAGAGTATACTTACTCATTATGGGCATAAACAACAACAACAACAACATCCATAAGGAGTGGGATGTGCTGTCACTCTGTTCATCTCATGGAGTCGACATACTTGGATAACATGTTCCCAAAAACGATGCTTATTACCAGTTGAACCGAAGAGAGCAGGTCGTTGTCTTCAGACTTCGCACTGGCCACAATAGACTGAGGTACCACCTATTCAACAAATTGAAGATAGGTGGCACCGACGAATGCCCGTGCGGTACTGGTAAGATGACCGCTGAACATCTGCTGCAGAACTGCCCGACATTCGAGGATCAGAGAGAGCAGATGTGGCCATCACCAGTGGAACTGCAAGACAAGCTGTATGGCAGTGGCGACAGCCTCAGGATGACCGCCGCTTTTTTCGAAAAAAATAATGGTTACTGTCTGACTGCGTACGAAGAAGAAGAAGAAGAAGAAGGATAACATGTTCTCCAATGTGCCTGTTCTCCGTCTACTGGTCCAAATTTGTGTATCCATTTTTAATGTATTGGGCAGATGGTGTCTGAGTCTGCAGTGGCCGGTTAGGAAACACCCAAACCAGATTGTTTATTAGACTACCCTAGGGGAGAATGGGATCAATATAGAACAGAAGTGATCACATTTCCGCTACAGGTCGATCGTCGACACGCCGAATTAGGTGACAATAATTAATGGGAAATTGAGCCCGCGGTTCTAGTAACCGTGGTTAAGCTGGGAAACATAGAGACCGGATTATCTGGTCATGCCAGTACCAGGAGAGTGCTGTAGAGGTTCAGAGAGGTAATTTTGAAACAATGGAGATGTTGACATGTTAATCTTGGGTACAGGATAATCCAACGGATATATCTATTGTAAAGACAGACACAATCAGAAACAATACCAGAACACGACTTGACAAGAACAACTTGAAGAAATTTAATTATGTGTGATGTCTTCTTCGAATCAATTACTGGTTAATATGTTCTTGATTCATTTATGATATATTGTTTCTAAAGGGCTCTTACCAATCCAAAATGCGTCTCGACAGTCAACACGTTTTTGGTCTGTATCAAAGCTTTGTGTGCAATGGCATGTGTCGAAGGCCAGATGAGTATCTTTGTGAAACACCAAACAAGACAACCACCTTTCCCTCTTATTGATGCTCCCAGAAACAGACTATATTACAGCAGTCTCGCCAACGAGGTGGAGGACCTTTACTGTAATCCACATATTGATGTTACCGAGGAACGTCGCATTACATTACAGCCAGGAAGACTAAATTATTTAGTACGTCTCGAAAGAAAATAACATTAAATTGCTATCAAAGAACCGATGTGAAGAGTTTACTGAACTCAACACAAGTAGCTGCGAACAACATCACTATTGGGAGAACAGAAGAAGTAAATTTAGGTTTCCTTTAGATTTGACTTCCTATATAAGTACTATGCAAGATTAGCTAAATTGAACATCAGCAACTGCAGCCATGGATGAAGTGTTAAAGACTTCATTATACTTAGAAGACTGAGTGCTCTTGAGGTAAGACGCCGGCATGGGGTATTGGAAGAAGAAAACACAAACTTTAAGCGGGGCTTGACTTCATTACCTCGGGTTTTTCCCCATTTTAGCTGTCTCTCTCGGCAGATGGGTACCCCATTCTGTCGAGACCATCGCATAAAGCACCAGCTCTGTAGCTCCAGCGATGAACCCAGGGATCCATGCATACACCGACGGGTCTGTAACAAACACAACACAGAAGGGAGGGACAGGGGTATTCCTGAGCCTACCAAATGGTAGACAAATAACACTGTCCGTGGCAACTGGAAAATTCTCAAGCAATTTCAGAGCGGAGGCAGAGGCACTGAGGGCTGCGGTAGAAGCAATGCTGAAAGGCGAAAGCAATGAAAGCCAGATAGTCCTGTTTACAGATGCCCTGGCCATAGTCACAGCACTAAAAAGCCAGAAAAATACTGACCTTAATGATTTAAAAGCAGTACTCTGTCAACAATGCCAGCAGTCCGCACCAAAAAGAGTAGTGGTACAGTGGGTTCCATTCCACTGTAACATCCAAGGCAACGAGGAGGCAGACAGACTGGCAAAAGAAGGTGCAGCGATGTTAAGGCCTGCTGCATCCGATTTCTTGCTATGGTGAGATTCTTTTCAGAGGTCCACATAGCCAGATCGCCTGCAAACATTGAGCTATGGACTCTTCTTGGTATATTCTCTATTATGTTATTTATATACACCAGGAAGAGTGTGGATGACAGTACTCCCACTTGGGGTACTCCCTGCTCAAGTGTCACCTTTTTGCTCATCTGCCATTGTACTTGAAATCTGGCTGTTCTGTTTTTGAGATAGTGACTGATCCAATTGTAAATTTTCCCACAAACTTCACTTCTTCTTAGCTTGACTATAAGTCCCTCTTTCTAGACTTTGTCAAATGCCTTTTCTAGGTCCACCCAAACCGCTACTGTGTGTTTTTGCTTCTGGTAGGCATCTTCTATTTCCTGGGCTATGAGGATGACCTGATCCTCAGTGGATCTGTGCTGTCTAAAGCCGGCTTGCTGTGGAATTAGTATTCGTTTTTCTTCCAGATGTCACATCTGTCTGGTGTTTATCATACGTTTGAACAGTTTGCCTACGCAGCTCAGTAGGCTGATAGGCCTATATCCATTTGGATCTGTTTTGTCTTTTCCTTTCTTTGGTACTGGTACACGTACTGCGTCTTTCCATGCCTGGGGTACAATACCCCTTTTCCAGCTTTGGTTTAGGACTGATAGTAGTTTCCTCTTTGCTGTTAGTTCAGCCCCATCAGCATTTCGTTTGTTATCCCGTCTTTCCCAGGAGATTTCCTTTTCTTTAATGTCCTCATGGCCTCTTCCATTTCATTCACTGTTAATTTTGCCATCATATGCTCTTCTGGTGCCATATTGATGTTGTCGTGTCCCTTTTGCTTTTCACTAATGTCTGTATGCCTATCTGCAGGGACATCAATGTGGTTTGCTCTAGCATAATGTTCAACAAAGGCGTTTGCTGCTTTATTTCCAGTGAGCATGTTGTCACCCTGCTTGATTGTAATTTGTTTGTTTGATGGAGTTTCGTCATTCATGTACCCCCTATTCAATAAGTTGAAGATAGGTGGCACTGACGAATGTACTTGTGGTACAGGGAAAATTACCGCTGAACAAATGTTGCAAAACTGCCCGATATACGAGGACCAGAGAAAGCACGTGTGGCCATCACCAGTGGCAACACTAGACAAGCTCTATGGCAGTGCCGACAGCCTCAGGATGACCGCTGCTTTTTTTCTCGAAAAAATACAGGTTGACGTTTGACAGCGTACGAAGAAGAAGAAGAAGAACCCAGGGATCTCAGGGAAAAAATTGATATCATGGACCGACAGTCGCAGCTCGAAATCGAACCCCGACCGTGTGAACACGAAGCAATCGGCTTTACCACTTCGCCACAGAGAACCCCAAACTGGAAGACGCCTGTTCAAATCACGGTGCAGAACGGGATTTTTTCCCGAGGACTTTCTAGTATTTCTCCTGATCTCTGGATAGTTGAGATCAGACGCCCGCGTGCAGTGTAGTGCACGTTAACAATCCATCAACAGTTGGAAATCGAAAAAAGAAGGCCTAACGGCCGCTGTCAGGTAAAATATCACAATTATGTTTAAAATCTACCAAATTTATTACAGGATCCTCGCCAGTGCTACGGAGTTCGTGCACTGTCCTGAGACTCTTCTAAAATACGAAGAAGAACAAAGCACTTATGGGTTAAACCGTGTGCAGTGACGTTTTTTCTTCTAATAAACTAAACATTATACTAGATCTCAGCTGTCTGTGTAGTGTACAGTCTTCTTTATCCCCACCAGGCCTACCTTTACTTTAAATCGATTAATCATTTACAGCTAGGAAGACTGGAAAGTGTCGATGGAAATCCAACTTGATCTCTTTGACATCAGTAAGACATTTGAGCCACTTTGCAACTTATTAGCAAGAACAAGTTGACGATAGACAGCGAAGAGACCAGGAAGAACAAAACACGGTTAACATGACGTCATTGACTTAAGCGCTGTTTTGATAGCTACGCGGATGTACCAAAACTCTAAGCAAAGCACAAGAAAGAAGGAAACGCTTTTCAATTTTCTCTACACTCAACTTCAGTCATAATAGCTACGTAACAATGACAAACACGAGAAAAGTGCCGGTAAACAAAACTAATTAAAGGAATGTCGGGTCTGACAGTGAAGCTCTATTTTGACAGTTTTTTTGTTGAGAAAGCGGAGTAATATCTATTGTCAAAGAAAACGTTAGAAATAAGAAACAGCACATTTAGTTCACCTATATTCTGTTCTGTTCCTAAGAATCGACTTCACTGTACTCCGGACATAGCCATAGGTGCGCAGTATCTCTCGGTTATTGGCGAAAGATATGGATACTCGTTTCTGCTGCTCGTTGCTTGCACCAAATTCTGCTCCGTCCTTTCTTTTGACACGGTTCGCGTCAACCTCCTCCTTCACCCTTCCTTCCCTTCTCCCTTCCTTCCCTTCTCCCTTCCTTCCCTTCTCCCTTCCTTCCCTTGTCCCTCCCTTCCCTTGTTCCTTCCTTCCTTCTTCTTCTTCTTCACATTATTCTTCTTCTTTTTCACATTCTTCTTCTTCACATTCTTCTTCTTCTTCTTCTCTTCGCTGTTCTTACTTAAATTCCAGCTATCAAACCCTGAAAAGGGCCTTACAAGTAGCAGGGCGATGTTCGGAAAACAGAATGCGTTATGTCGTAGTTCACAGCTTAATTGATTTATTTTCAAATTTTGACACGTCAGATTCCAGCATGACATATATGGGTACGAGGCTAGCCTTCCCTCTTCCATCCTTTCTCCTTAGCCAGTCCGCTCTGTTATAGCCTGTTATCCAGGATCATCGCGTGGAGGTGTATAAAGGTCTTGACAGCTCTGGATCGCTAGCCTTGGCGCCAGCAATCAACTTTGGGTCGCTGACAACTACAGACGATGCACTGCTCATCATCTTCATCCTCCTTCCGCATTAAATATATACAGTCTGTAAGATGCTGATTCATCTATGTCGGTGCCATCATCTTCATCCTCCTTCCGCATTAAAGATCTACAGTCTGTAAGATGCTGATTCATCTATGTCGGTGCCATCATCTTCATCCACCTTCCGCATTAAAGATCTACAGTCTGTAAGATGCTGATTCATTTATGTCGGTGCCATCATCTTGATCCTCCTTCCGCATTAAAAATCTACAGTCTGTAAGATGCTGATTCATCTATGTCGGTGCCATCATCTTCATCCACCTTCCGCATTAAAGATCTACAGTCTGTAAGATGCTGATTCATCTATGTCGGTGCCATCATCTTCATCCTCCTTCCGCATTAAAGATCTACAGTCTGTAAGATGCTGATTCATCTATGTCGGTGCCATCATCTTGATCCTCCTTCCGCATTAAAGATCTACAGTCTGTAAGATGCTGATTCATCTATGTCGGTGCCATCATCTTGATCCTCCTTCCGCATTAAAGATCTACAGTCTGTAAGATGCTGATTCATCTATTTCGGTGCCATCATCTTCATCCTCCTTCCGCATTAAAGATCTACAGTCTGTAAGATGCTGATTCATCTATGTCGGTGCCATCATCTTCATCCACCTTCCGCATTAAAGATCTACAGTCTGTAAGATGCTGATTCATTTATGTCGGTGCCATCATCTTGATCCTCCTTCCGCATTAAATATCTACAGTCTGTAAGATGCTGATTCATCTATGTCGGTGCCATCATCTTGATCCTCCTTCCGCATTAAATATCTACAGTCTGTAAGATGCTGATTCATCTATTTCGGTGCCATCATCTAACAGGCTGTCATTGTGTCAATTCAAAATGTCACTCATATCTCAGTTCGCTTGAGTTTATCCCGTAACCCATTAGGTTGTTGGGGCACACTTGAAGACACTCCCACAATCTCATGCATCTCTATGTCCGCTGCCGCCAGTCGTGCCTCACCTGGACGAAAGTTTTACCACTCAATGATGTTGTCTGTCCATCATTTCTTTGGACGTCCCCGTCTTCACTTTCCTGGTACGGAACCATGCAGTATCGAATTTATAATTCCGCTGTAGCTCCGTTCCCGTGCCTACCAGAACATCTATAGCATCTGCAAATTGTAGGTTTGTAATCGTCTTGTCACCTTTTCTAACCGTACCAACATGTCCCTCCAGGACCGCCTCCCTTATTCTTTCCAAGAATACATAGAAGAGTGTTGGAGAGAGTATTCAACCCTGTCTCACCCCAACAGACGTACGCTCTAGTATTCCGTCTACAGAAACGGCACTTGACTCCTTCCCATAAAGATTCTCAATTGACTTCAATCAAATCTTGTGTGCCCATAATTGACATCTGTCTAGCCATGATTAGCTTAGTATATTCGAGTTAATCCTTCTTTATTTGATCCAAAGGAAGACTTGTTTATCTATCTGTTCATTACTCTTTATGAATTTGTTCTAGTTTGGTGGTTTGTTGTTGTCCTGTTTGTATCCCAGAATGGGGAAAGGACACTAACGTCTGGTCAGGCAAAACATACTGTGTTGTACTGTATTAGCCAGTATCAGGCAAAAATACTGGTCGGACCTGTTAGGGTCAGGAAAAACATACTGATAGAACATGATAGTCAGTGTCAGGTAAAACATATTGGTCGGACATATTAGTCAGGTCAGGCAAAACATGCTGGTCGGACATGATAGTCAGTGTCAAGTAAAACATATTGGTCGGACATATTAGTCAGGTCGGGCAAAACATGCTGGTCGGACATGATAGTCAGTGTCAGGTAAAACATATTGGTCGGACATATTAGTCAGGTCGGGCAAAACATGCTGGTCGGACATGTTAGTCAGGGTCAGGCAAAACATACTGATCGGACATGTTAGTCAGGGTCAGGCAAAACATACTGATCGGACATGTTAGTCAGGGTCAGGAAAAACATACTGATCGGACATGTTAGTCAGGGTCAGGCAAAATTTAATGATCGGAGTATTGTAAGGTCGGGATGGGGAGATAAAATTAACGTCTGGCTATTCAAAATTTACTGATCGGACTATGTTCGGATCAGGCGTAGGAGAGGAGACTAACCACTGTTACCTATCTCGCATGTCATAAAGTAAAGTTTTCCGTTACCAGACACTGAGGTTCAGCACAACGTATTTAGGACGGCTGTTCGTCTCTTTATTTTGTTTATAATCTGGAATTCCAAGTTCCTTCCCTCGCTTCCTGTCTTTCCCTAACAGTAAGAGACGAGTTACACATAGTTGATCATGTCACTGGCAACCTCATCATGTAAAGAGTAATGTTATGAAACATCACTGCTAATGACTGGAATCTAAATTTACTAGTAGCTGGGAAGGGAAACCTAAATGCAGTGTTGAACATATGCTTCAACAAATGACTGGAATCTGAATTTACTAGTAGCTGGCAAGGGAAACCTAAATGCAGTGTTGAACATATGCTTCAACAAATGACTGGAATCAAGCTTTCTTAACCTGCTGAAATCGGATGTGTTGGACCTAAAGGTGTAAATATCGCAGTCAATCAGTAAACTACGACACAACGTATTCCGTTCTCTTGAATACATTCTGCTACTTAAGCTCTTTTTAGGACTCGGTAGCGGGAGAACGAACGAATTCAAGTCAAGTCAAGCTTTCTTTAAAGCTGGCTAGATTAGCCAAATGCAGTGTCGGACCTATGTTTCAGCAATTGAAACAATGTGAAAGTTAGTAGAAGTTCTAACTTGAATTAATAAGAATTTGTTGGTTAATTGAACACATGCTCAGTAAGAAATGGTATATAATCTTGCGGCATTATGAAAGATTAAGGTCATGGGATTCAAAGAAAGATAAAGAAAATGAGTCAGGCTTGCAATGACAAATTGGATGGGAAACAACATCTGGAGAAAACGCTGACCAAATAGATGATTGTGGAAGACATTGATCGTCAACGTTACTCGACGTGCCACTTTATGATGAGGATGATGATGAAGACAACGATGTCAACAACAGAAATACAACTATGACTAAAGAAGAGGTACACTCCCTGGACCAAAGAATGAACACATTGGAGCGTTGCCAAAATCTGAAACATCGTCCTTACAAAGATAACATGGCGTGTGTACTCAGCGCTTCTTTCATTGGACGATCAGCCAACAAAAGTCAATTATGGAACCAATGGCTGGGGAGCTCGTCTTGACCTTTGACCAAAACACGAGTAAATTTGCAGAAGGAAGTGACCCTTGAGAAGCAAGGCTGGACTAAATTCAACAAACAGATGTCGCTATGCAGTCTCTGAGGACAACGGATAGAGTTCATTGACAGAAAGCGAATAACATATACAAAAGGTTAGAACAAACTTCCTAACACGCAATCACTCATTCTTACTTTTCGAAGTTATTTTGCTGGGTGAGTTTGCTCTAGACGTCTTCTTAATAGCGGGTTACAATAGATGTTCTTGCATCCCAAAGCGTACTTGAGAAGGTGGATCGTGGATCCACCTGGCTGTAGTGCAAACCTTGACTTCTCAGTAAATTTCAAATCTATGGGGATTACATAGTCGACCCCGCTTCGTTGGCCAGACTTGTTGAATGCACACAATGAGTGAGATTACTCTTTTGTGCCCCCTGAAAAGGACGTTAAGTGGCTGGTTGCAGTAGCTTTTCTCACATCCCGAGCGTGCTGATGAGAGTGTACTGCTGTCCTCTAGATGGTTGTGATATGCTTGGCTTAATCTGCGTGGTTCTCACTACTACGGAGATCACATCGATACACATCTCGACAGCCAGGCTGCCTTGAATAAAACCTGTTTCCACGGAACGCTAAATGGAAGAGAGATCGTGGTCTTTGTCAGTGTTGTGTGCCTGACCCTGACGCGACGTCCTGGTCATTATGTTGTGCCTGACTGGACCAACGCTCCAGTTCCTCGGCCAGACTGCTGTGACGCAGCTTATTTTCAGCAGCCCGAATCCGAATAAAGACATGAAATGGGTCTTGAATTTGTTTCACCTTTATTAATCATCGCTGATGTGAATTTCCGTTACCACCGAGAAAAAAGCAAAATGGCGAACTATATAGATTGTATGTAGACGTTTATAAAGTCCAAGTTTTATTTATCGAGGCTTCAAAAACATCCATGTATTACTGGAACCCGACAGAGGAGCGGGTCAGAATTGCACCCGTAAATGAGCGAACAGTAGCTCCTATTCTGCCTCCATGTGGCGACCCTAGAAACAGACTGCAGTCGCACAGCGTGGCTAAGAAGTTAACGATCAAAGATGGAAGGCCAAACCCAGTCTATAAATTGTCTTTCTGAAATCGGAAGTATCCTGCAAAAAGGCGCAGACATCACAGCCTAGCTTGAAAATTTAAAAAAAAACACAACGTACTTTTAAGGAGGAACGTCGAACATAAAGAAGAAGATGGTGATATGAAGATTTTTTTTTTTTTGAGTTCGCCTTATTTCTCCAATCCCCAAGGCTTAGTGCGTTGCACTGTGGTTTTTATTTTTGCGCCTGTCGGCCCAGTGCATCCGACTTCAGCATGCATTTTATTTAAGGGTCTGCTTCCTCCTGCATTTTCTAAAGGTTTGCTTCCCGGGGTAACGGCCGGTGCTGTGATGGGGATCGAACCCAGCACCTTCGGGTTGTGAGCCGTGCCACTTAATCACTAGGCCACGCCGTCCCCGTGATGATGAAAAAGATGATGATGGAGAAGTTTAATTTAAAGTAGATGAAGAAAGAGAACGAGAAGAAAGAGAAGAAGATCGAGAATCAAAAGAGCAAGCAGGAAACGAATACGCACACAAAGAAGAAGGAAATTCCCCAAAACTAAAACCCCAAAAACAATGAAAGACGACCCACTCCAGGAAAGAAGAGGGATGACTAAATCAAGCCAGGTTTACAAAGAGTCTTAAGCTTTAAAAAAGAATAGTAACTTAAAACAGAAGCGATTACCGCTAAGAAAATAAATGGAGCCCTTGTATTTGTGTGTGCATGTTACGAGAACTGGGGCGCATATGCACAATGCAACAACAGGAACATGTGTTTTGTAAAGACAGGAAGTTTAAATGTACACCATATCATGGACATCTTAACATCATGACATGTTACTTGCCCCAAATATACATAATATCATGGACATCTTAACATCATGACATGTTACTTGCCCCAAATATACATAATATCATGGACATCTTAACATCATGACATGTTACTTGCCCCAAATATACATAATATCATGGACATCTTAACATCATGACATGTTACTTGCCCCAAATATACATAATATCATGGACATCTTAACATCATGACATGTTACTTGCCCCAAATATACATAATATCATGGACATCTTAACATCATGACATGTTACTTGCCCCAAATATACATAATATCATGGACATCTTAACATCATGACATGTTACTTGCCCCAAATATACATAATATCATGGACATCTTAACATCATGACATGTTCCTTGCCCCAAATATACATAATATCATGGACATCTTAACATCATGACATGTTCCTTGCCCCAAATATACATACTATCATGGACATCTTAACATCATGACATGTTCCTTGCCCCAAATATACATAATATCATGGACATCTTAACATCATGACATGTTCCTTGCCCCAAATATACATAATATCATGGGCATCTTAACATCATGACATGTTCCTATCCCCAAATATACATAATATCATGGACATCTTAACATCATGGCATGTTCCTTGCCGCAAATATACATAATATCATGGACATCTTAACATCATGACATGTTCCTTGACCAAAATAAATATAATATCATGGACATCTTAACATCATGACATGTTCCTTGCCCCAAATATACATAATATCATGGACATCTTAACATCATGACATGTTCCTTGACCAAAATAAACATAATATCATGGACATCTTAACATCATGACATGTTCATTGCCCACAATATAGAGAATATCATGAACATCTTAACATCATGACATGTTCCTTGCCCACAACATACAGAATATCAGGGACAGCTTAACATCATGATATGTTCCTTGTCCACAATATACAGAATATCATTGACATCTTAAATCATGACATGTTCCTTGCCCACAATATACAGAATATCATTGACATCTTAACATCATGTACACACACACACACACACACACACACACATCCACACAAACACCACAGTCCCTGGCAACACGGCGGCATTTCTGTCTAAAACATGTATCTTCATCCATCCATCGCCTCAGCATACGCCTGCATACACATGTCTATACATTACCGACTCTCCCGCACACATGCATACACATTTGTCCACATGTACAAGCATACATACTATTTACATAAATATTTTCATCCTAGTACCTGTGTGTTCACTTACACGCACAATACATTCTCGTTCACACTCACTCGTACACAAATCCATATTTATCTATCATTTGCTCCTATGCAGTCCTTAGGTCTTGCCCAGAATATTCACAGATCCTGAAACATCTGGGCAAAGAACCTACTCATTCCCATAAACAAAGATAGAAAACTGCCTGGGTTAAAGGTGTGCCCGTGGTAGAGAGCTCTACACCGACAGGTCCATACTAAGTATCTGAACTCTGCCAGTATTGTTAGGAGTTTATTTCGTGTGTCTTCTTCTTCTTCTTCGTACGCTGTCAGACGTCAACCTTTATTTTTTTCGAAAAAAGCAGCGGTCATCCTGAGGCTGTCGACACTGCCATAGAGCTTGTCTAGTGTTACCATTGGTAATGGCCACATCTGCTTTCTCCGATCCCCGTATGTCGGGCAGTTTTGCAGCAGATGTTCAGGGGTCATTTTCCCAGTACCGCACGAGCATTCGTCTGTGCCACCTATCTTCACTTTATTGAATAAATGGTACCTCAGTCTATTGTGGCCAGTGCGAAGTCTGAAGACCACGACTTGCTCTCTTCTGTTCAACTAGTAATAGACATCGTTTTTATTGTGTAGCCAGTATGTTCCATTTCCCATTTGGTCATGTATCTAGCTCTAATAAGAAGTTTTGACTCTTCGTATTTCATACTAGTTTCTGGTTGTGGTAGTCTTGCACCTTCTTTTGCCAGTCTGTCTGCCTCCTCGTTGCCTTGGATGTTACAGTGGGATAGAACCCACTGTACCACTACTCTTTTTGGTATGGACTGCTGGCATAGTTGACAGAGTACTGCTCTTAAATCATTAAGTTCAGTATTTTTCTGGCTTTTTAGTGCTGTGACTACGGCCAGGGCATCTGTAAGCAGGACTATATGGCTTTCATTTCTTTTGCAGGTCTTCATTTCTTCTACTGCAGCCCTCAGTGCCTCTGCCTCAGCTCATAAATTGCTTTAGTATTTTCCAGTTGCCACTGATAGTGATACTTTCCTACCATTTGGTAGGCTCATGAACACCCCTGCCGCTCCGTTCTATGTTGTGTTTGTTACAGAGCCGTCAGTGTATGCATGGGTCCAGTCCATGCTTGGGTAGTTTTTAGTTATGTACCTCAGGGTTGTGTCTCTTCTTTCTTTTTTCCAATCCCTGGTATATTTTCAACCACTTCTGCAAATACATGCTGCCTCCAGGTAGGTTTGCGTACAGTAGGGATGGGCTTTGGTGTTGTTAATGCGTTCATAGGTCTTCGTTCATCTTTGCTTTGGCTATTTCTGCAAAGTGTCTCCGCTTTAGTTTCCCATTTCCAAAATTATTTAGTCTCTTATGCATTGGATGGTCAGTCAGTCTTCTGAGTTTTTCTGCTTGCTGCTGGACTTTGCAGTCTCTTCTGTCGGTCATGGATTGGAGATTTGAAATCTTTTCCAGCTCTACAATTGACGTTGACTTCATGCCTCCTGTTATAATTCTCATGACTTGGTTTTGGAGTTTGCACATTTTGTCAAAGTTCGCCTTTGCTGCTGTTGACCATGCCGCAATGCCATACTCGAGAACTGGACTCACTCTTCCAGTGTACAGTTTCTTTAGTATACTTTCGTCTGCTCCCCAGCTTGTGCCAGCAAGTTTTCTCATGATTGCCATTCTTTCTCTGGCTCTCATTCGGTTTCTCTCGATCTGACTTTCCATGTCATGCGCCGGTCAAATGTGACTCCCAGGTAGTTAGGGTTGGCGTTTGGCCGCAGATATTTGCCATTAAGACTTATTTTGGTGTTTTGGGGTTTGTTTGAAAGCGAGAATATCGTACATGTTGTTTTTTCCTAATTTATTTTGACCAGCCATGAGTTCGCCCACTCCTCTAGCGATGTTAGGGCCTGCTGCATCCGATTACTTGCTATGGTGAGAATCTTTTCAGAGGTCCACATAGCCAGATCGTCTGCAAACATGGAGCTATGGACTCTTCTTTGCATATTCTCTTCGATGTTATTTATATACACCAGGAAGAGTGTGGGTGACAGTACTCCTCCCTCGGGTACTCCCTGCTCAAGTGTCACCTTTTTGCTCATATGCCCTTGTACTTGAACTTTGGCTGTTCTGTTTTCGAGGTAGTGGCTGATCCATCTGTACATTTTCCCACAAATATCACTTCTTCGTACCTTGACGTTAAGTCCCTTTTTCCAGACCTATCAAATGCCTTTTCTAGATCCACCCACACTGCTACTGTATGCTTTTTCTCCTGGTAAGCATCCTCTATTTCCTATGCTATGAGAATGATCTGATCCTCAGTGGATCTGTGCTGTCTAAAGCCTGCTTGCTGTGGAAATTAGTATGTGTTTTTCTTCCAGATGCCACATCAGCCTGGTGTTTATCATACGCTCCATGAGTTTTCCTACACAGCTCAGTAGACTGATAGGCCTGTATCTATTTGGATCTGTTCTATCTTTTCCTTTCTTTGGTACTGGTTTAAGTACAGCGTCTTTCCATGCCTGGGGTATAATTTCCCTTTTCCAGCTTTGGTTCAGGACTGATAGTAACTTTCTCTTTGCTGTTTGGCCCAGCCCCATAAGCATTTCGTTTGTTTCGCCATCTTTTCCGGGCGATTTCTTTTTCTTTAGAGTTTTCATGGCCTCTTCCATTTCATTCATTGTTTGTTTTGCCATCATGTGCTCCTCTGGTGCCATATTGATGTTGTAGTGCCTCTTTTAGTCTTCATTAATGTCTGTGTGCCTATTTGTAGGAACATCAATGTGGTTTGCTCTGGCATAATGTTCTATAAAGGCGTTTACTGCCTTTTTTCCAGTGAGCATGTTGTCGCCCTGCTTGATGGTAATTTGTTTTTTTGATGGAGTTTCGTCGTTCATGGCTCTGACTAACTTCCATAGTTTGTTCCCATCTTCATCTAAACTGAGGCTTTCTGCTTTGTTTTTCCAGCTGTCTCTTGTTATTTGGTTTAGAGTGTATTTGTATTTCGCCGTGGTGGCTTTGAGGGCCATATTTGCGTCCATAGATTGTTCTCTCTCTGCTATGTTCCTAGAATTTGAGACTTCGTCTTCCACTTTCTGCAATTCATCATTCCAATAAGGCTTGTAGTTTTTCCTTGCCCCTCTTGGGATGGTCTCAGTGGCTGCCTGAATTATTGCTTTGCTTAGGCTTTCCACCATGAGTTTCACGTTGTTATTTCGTGTGTTGATGGTTTCGCACAGCCCATCTGTAAGGATTGCAAATCTGTCCCAGTCGGCTCGTTTATAGTTCCAACGTGGGTGTGGTTTTGTTTCCTGTGGGCCTACTTCCATATCAACTTCTAGCCTAATTGGCCTGTGGTCGCTACCTGCCAGTTGGTTGAGTACCTGGCGGTCTATTTTGTGGTGAATATCCACCGTGGAAAAGGCCAAGTCGGGAGTAGAGGTGGTATGCCATGTTCTAGAATAGAAGCTAGGGCTATCCTCCGGCCTATTGATAAGATGTAGATCTGTGTCTATCATCTTGGTGGAAATAAACACCGTGAAATATATACATAAAAACGGGAACAACACAGTCCGAATAGCACTTCCAAAGACATCAGACGAGAGCAGCTCGCCAAAGCGTCCACTCCGTCTTTAGTATAAGTACTTTATTGGTATCAACTTGTTCCTGTGATATAGACCTGTTACATGTCATTATCAATTGGTTCCTGTGATATAGGCCTGTTACATGTCAGTGTCAATTTGTTCCTGTGATATAGACCTGTTACATGTCAGTGTCAATTGATTCCTGTGATATAGACATGTTACATGTCAGTGTCAATTGATTCCTGTGATATAGACCTGTTACATGTCAGTGTCAATTGATTCCTGTGATATAGACCTGTTACATGTCAGTGTCAATTGATTCCTGTGATATAGACCTGTTACATGTCAGTGTCAATTGGTTCCTGTAATATAGACATGTAATGCCTAGGGTGAGTTTATTAACATTTGGATACTAAGATACTAGCTAGGACTGTAATGCCTGAAGGTGAGTTTGTTAACATGAAGATAGCAAGATACTAGCTAGGACTGTAATGCCCAGGGTGAGTTTGTTAACATGTAGATAGTAAGATACTAGCTAGGACTGTAAAGCCCAGGGTGGGTTTGTTAACATGTAGATAGCAAGATACTAGCTAGGACTGTAATGCCCAGGGTAGGTTTGTTAACATGTGGATAGTAAGATACTAGTTAGGACTGTAATGCCCAGGATAGGTTTGTTAACATGTGGATAGTAAGATACTAGCTAGGACTGTAATGCCCAGGGTAGGTTTGTTAACATGTGGATAGTAAGATACTAGCTAGGACTGTAATGCCCAGGGTGAGTTTGCTAACATGTAGATAGTAAGAAACTAGCTAGGACTGTAATGCCCAGGGTAGGTTTGTTAACATGTGGATAGTAAGATACTAACTAGGACTGTAATGCCTGAGGGTGAGTTTGTTAACATGTGGATAGCAAGATACTAGCTAGGACTGTAATGCCCAGGGTGAGTTGTTAACATGTAGATAGTAAGATACTAGCTAGGACTGTAATGCCCAGGCTGAGTTTGCTAACATGTGAATAGTAAGATACTAGCTAGGACTGTAATGCCCAGGGTAGGTTTGTTAACATGTGGATAGTAAGATACTAACTAGGACTGTAATGCCCGAGGGTGAGTTTGTTAACATGTGAATAGTAAGACACTAGTTAGGACTGTAATGCCCAGGGTAGGTTTGTTAACATGTGGATAGTAAGATACTAGCTAGGACTGTAATGCCCAGTCTAGGTTTGTTAACATGTGGATAGTAAGATACTAGCTAGGACTGTAAGGCCTGTGGGTGAGTTTGTTAACATGTGGATAGTAAGATACTAGCTAGGACTGTAATGCCCAGGGTAGGTCTGTTAACATGCATATACTAAGATAGCGAGCAAGGGCTACCCTCATTTCACAAAAGCTGATATCTCTCTCTTATAGTAAAGTTTCTACCACTTCATCCCCGACTGCAGTGTTTGTATTATTTGATACATCCATGAGTATGAACTGCGAGTTGGTAATGTATTTTTACATTCTTTACTTGACATAACCAATAGTTTGTTGTTGGGATAGCCGTTACGGTTGACAGATCTTTAAGGCTAGCTTTTGTTAGTGAGCTTTACTTCCTTGTGTATTTTATGTTGCGCCTAGCAGTGGGCAGCGAACATTGGAATTTCTTATATGATCACAACAGTTCATTTTTGTCACACATTAGTTGGTAGTAAAATTTGTTTATTGATAGTACAGAGAAACAAGAAACCAAAGAAGGGAGAGAGAGAGAGAGAGAGAGAGAGAGAGAGAGAGAGAGAGAGGAAGAACAGAAAGAGAGATGTACATTGTTATATGACTGCTAATGGATGAAGGTGTTAAAAAAGATGCAAGGTAAATGATTGTGGAGAGATGAGGCAAAGGTAATCCTATAGCACTCACTGCTGTCAATGATGCTGTCTTGACTTAATTACATATCAAAGATAGGTAAATTTAGTTCCATATCAGTAATTACTGTCAAATATGAGGTACTAGAGACTTCATTGTTCGGATGCACACACGAATCCGTACACTGACCAATACGTCCTGATACCTCCTTAAAGACTACTGTGTGGGGTGGGAAAGGGCGAGCCTTTGTCAATAGAATCCAGAAAAGCAAACCTTAATTCGAACCAAAAACGTCAGCTTTTGTTAGAACCACTTCTTGTCCCCATGTCAAATTTTTTCTAACAGTTAATCAGGTTCTCAGTTACAGCTGGGTTGGCTGGAACATGTTGCAACCGGAGAGTAAACCGTGTACCTCAGCGAGAGAAGCACCCACTCTAACAACGCTATATCCAACGTTCTATACTGTGGTCTTATTTATAATGCTTTCCTTACAATGTTTCCATGGAATTCCCACTTTTTCTTCTGCATATCTCATGAAATAATTGTTCCTTTGTTACAGAATGTTCAAAGATCTGCAAGTCAATAATGTTAGGACTGACCTTATTCTGACACTAACAAGGGTATTTGATTAATATTACAACATAGCATATATTACAACATACCGAGTGGTCTGCCGGGGTCTTTGTATATGATACGGACACGAATAGGGCCACTGCCTCACTAAAAGCATGTCGTAAGTAGTGACTAACTGTGTGACATGGCGTAACACCGGCCATGGTTAGATGGTTTGTTTAGAGCAGTATAGATAGCGCATAACAGGCTGCGGCGCTACTTTACTCTAGTCGATGGACTCGCACATCGCTTAACCACCCTCCGTAAGCGCTTGTCCCAAAGCAGCACAGCTGTTTGCGCCTAGCCTGCTAAGAAGGAAACCCTTCTGCCGGCTACATCCAGCTCATACCGGAGCTGGGATCTGTACGGGGGCATCTGCTCATGTAGAAGAATGTCGACGAAGAACTATGCAAGGGATGTAACCCATAAAATGTAAAAATAAGTCATATTTAGAGTTATCCCATCATAAAAAATTCGCGTGAGAGGTTCTGGCTTGGGCGTCTCCCCTCTTTATCCAGGTACAACCTAGAACGAGTGAGCTATGGCCCTACACCAGAACCACATGGACGTGTACATTGGCATCTGTACACTGAAGGCGATAGGTGTTAATTATCCACCCGACCAAATTTCTCACGCTTGTTGTCGTCCTCGTGCACGACATATGGGGAGGAACAGCTCGCGACCCCGGGCGCTCGCCTCGCGACGATTGTGACAGCAAAGCCGTGCTTATCACAAGAACTGAACCTTGAACCGCGACCGGCGTCGAAGTCATGGAGCGAACTAGACAAGTAACTGGCAGAAGACAACACTGGCTGCTCCTGTAGCTGTTAATACTAATGTTACAGTTAACATATATGCTGATGCTTGTTTGAACTAGCTCTGTTGTGGTAACAACGTCTTGCATATTGTTTTTAAAATGTATCTAATAATATATATAAAATGCAACTAAATGTTATAAATTACTCAAGAGTAGAGTTTGTCTAGAATGCTGCATTAAACAAACACAAACTATTAGAATGGTTTGCTTATTTGCGTGTAATTATTAAATGATGCATATTATTGTGATGCATTTATTACATCCCTTTCTTTTGAATACAAAACCATTGTGACGAAGTAAACATTGTCCATGTAAATACAGTTCACTACTAGGCCGTGAAACTATTATCTAGCTAACCGAAGATTCTGTGCTGAGAGTTGGGTATGGTTAAGCGTGCTTATATTTCGTGTGTGCTACTTCATAAATGGTTCAGCGTTGGATATAATGAGTATATGTAAGCAAAGGTATGTAAATCAAACTGAATATTATTCCAGTGTGTGAATTTTCATTGCTAATTTTTTAGTTCACAACATGTATAAGTTGGCATGTTCAAGAATGTAAACAAACAGCTGCTAAAGTACACATTCATGCTGTCCTGTGTATTGATGAAATTGCATGTTGCACACATTTGGTATATCCGAATAATGGCACTATTAACAGACACAAAAAGGCAAAGGCCTGGTAGTAATACATGCCTTATTATATCAAACATATATTTGCACATATGGTCGGCACTACGTCTTGTGCTGAATACATTTCGAGGCAGAAAATAAATTGGTTTGATCATCTCATGAGAATGCACCCTCATCATCTTCCACTTGTGGCTTACAGTGCTGGTAGATCCGGCTACAGGGTAAGGGGATGGCCGGGAGGTAGGTGGATAGATAACATTACATTGATTTTGCAATGACAAGGGCTCACATTGACTGTCACAACACACTTGGCGCAGAATAGACGACTTAAGCGCCCCACGGCGCTAAACTCAGCAGAAGTGGAAAGAAAACTAACTAACTAATTTGCACATACACATATTTGTGTGTGTGTGTGTGTGTGTGTGTGTGTGTGTAAGCTCTACATTATATACAAATTTTAATAAACATTATAATACATTTTACATACTGTTCCTGGTGGTTCTTTAAAAAAATGCAGCTTTAGAATTGCTTGAAGAACCACTTTGTTTGGTTTTGTTGTTGATGCAACAATTTAGCTACTTCGAACTCAGTAGGAGGTTGATTTATTTCTAAACGTTGGAATGTCCAAACCTAAGGCTTTGAGAGTCTTCAATGCTATTGAGGTTAACATGTTCACAGCAAGATAATAAGCAGGAACTTAAAGACTGGTGTTGATGTGTTAACTTGTGGATAGTAAGATACTATGTAGAAGATTAAAACTTGGTGTCAGTCTGCTAACATGTGGATTTATTTCTAAACGTTGGAATGTCCAAACCTAAGGCTTTGAGAGTCTTCAATGCTATTGAGGTTAACATGTTCACAGCAAGATAATATGCAGGAACTTAAAGACTGGTGTTGATGTGTTAACTTGTGGATAGTAAGATACTATGTAGTAGATTAAAACTTGGTGTCAGTCTGCTAACATGTGGATAGTAAAATACTATGTAGTAGATTAAAACTTGGTGTCAGTCTGCTAACATGTGGATAGTAAAATACTATGTAGTAGATTAAAACTTGGTGTCAGTCTGCTAACATGTGGATAGTAAGATAATATGTAGTAGATTAAAACTTTTTATCAGTCTGCTAACATGTGGATAGCAATATACTATGTAGTAGATTAAAACTTGGTGTCAGTCTGCTAACATGTGGATAGTAAGATAATATGTAGACTCTTAAAATGTAGTGCTCGACTGTTGACGTGTGGTTAAAGGGATCATATATAGGACATTAACGCTCAATTTTGGTCGACTAACATGTTTAAAGTCTTCTTTCTACTTTGCTTTCAGGATCCTTTGGTCATGTTATATCTACAGACCAGTTGTCATGATGATGTGTGTAGTCTTCACCAGATCAGAGTTGCTGCACAGCAACTATTGCCTCAGCTCCGCACTCTCTGATTACTTCTAACATCTCACTTCACTACAAACGAAGTATTCCTGTAGAATATTTTCACAATTATGTTCCCCTGTTCAACATGGGCACTCATCAGTGTATGGGATCTTGAGTCAGTATAGATTTTCTAGTTTTCTTAAGTGTCCAGTTTTCAAGTGAAATAAGGTAATTTGTTGGTTTCTTTTGAGTTAGTGAATTCTCTCCATTGGTGTATTTAATGATATCTGCTGATGTTTTGATGTCTCTATGTCAGTAGTAAGATAGTACGTAGCACAGTTTAGCTCAGTTTCAGTCTGTTTACATGTGGATAGTAAGTTAAATGTGAGATTTACTGTGCATGGCTGGTCTGCTAACATGTAGAAAGTAAAATAAAATGTAGGACATTAATGTCCAACAACGGTTTCTTAACATGAGGGTAGTAAAATATTTTATGTAAGACATTAAAGATTGGTGTCCATCTGTTAACATGTAGATCTTGGCATCGATCTATTAAAACATGGATAGTAAGAGATTATATAGGACATTCAAGTTGACATACAGCTGTTAATATGTGGATAGCAAGATATTATTTAGCACAGCTAAGTTGGATGTTGATCTGTTAAACTATGGATACTAAGATAAAATGTTGAATATTACTTCTCATGTGAATCATGAAATACTCTACAGTATATTAATGCTTGGGTTCCATCTGTTGACATGTAGATAGTTAGCTACTATGTAGGACATTAAATTTTGGCGTCAGTATGTTAACATGTAGATAGAAAGATGCTATTTAAGACATTATAGCTTGGTGTTGGTCTACTAACATAGATATTTAGAAAATATGTAGGACGTGAAAGTTTGCTGTGCCAATAAGTGGATAGTACAATATAATCTAGGAAAATCAATTTTTCTGTCAGTCTGTTAAGCTGTGGATAGTAAGATATTATGTAGGACAGTAAAGCTTGGTGCCGGACTGTTGACATGGGGACAGCAAATAGCGTGTAGGACATTAAATGTATTGTTGTCCTGTCAACATGCGGATAGTTAGACACTATTATTGACACTAGAGCTTGTTGACAGTCTGTTAACATGTCGATTGCAAGATAATACACATGACTAACACTCAGTATTCTTCTGCTGGCAAGTGGATTCTAAGATAAAATGAAGGACATCAAATCTCGGTGAAGGTCTGCTGTGGGATCTTAGTGTGGGACATTAATTAACAGGGTGTCTGTTAACATCTGGATAGTAAGATACTATCTGAGACAGTAAAGCTCGTTGTCAGTGTACATCTTTTGTCATGCAAATATTAAGATAATATATAGACCATTAAAGCTCAGTGCTTTTCTCTTTACATGTAGAAAGTAAGATACTATTTTTATCCGTAAGGATCAGTGTAGGTCTGTTAATATGTTGATAGTAAAAAAACTATTTATTACATCAAAGCTCATTGTTGGTCTGTTAACATGGGGACAGTAGGAAACTGTTTAGGACATTCATTGTCGGTGTCTGTCTGTTAATATGTTGAAGGCAAGATATTATATAAAACATAAAATACATGATATGCAGGACAGTAGAGCTCACATTTAGTCTGCTAACATGTGTATAGGAAGATACTATATAGGACCTTAAAGCTGGGGGTTGACTTACATCTTTTGTCCCGCTGATACTGATACTATATAGGACCTTAAAGCTCGAGGTTGGCTTACATCTTTTGTCATGCTAATACTGATACTATTTAGGACCTTAAAGCTTGGTGTTGGCTTACATCTTTTGTCATGCTAATACGAAGGTACTGTATAGGACCTTAAAGCTCGGTGTTGGCTTACATCTTTTGTCACGCTGATACTAAGATACTATATAAAACCTTAAAGTTCGGTGTTGGCTTTCATCTTTTGTCATGATGAAACTAAGATACTATATAGAACCTTAAAGTTCGGTGTTGGCTTACATCTTCTGTCATGATGATACTAAGATACTATATAGAACCTTAAAATTCGGTGTTGGCTTTCATCTTTTGTCATGATGATACTAAGATACTATATAGGACCTTAAAGCTCGGAGTGAATCTGTTAACATGGTAACTGTAAGATACTATGGCGACACTAATGTTCATGATTGGCCTAAACTTAACTTCATTGTACTGGTTTAGAAGGCTCTTCAGAGTCTGTATACAACCAGTTTAATTCTATTTGTGAATGCATTAAATGACTCTACTTCTACTACATCCTGCCGCAATGCATTCCAAGAATTCACCTCTCTCTTACTTAAAAACATATTTCCTAATATCTAATATGGACCTATCTTTAAACAATTTGTAGCTGTGCGCTCTTGTTCTTGTAGTCGGCCGTGCTCTCTTGTTCTTGTAGTCGGCCGTGCTCTCTTGTTCTTGTAGTCGGCCGTGCTCTCTTGTTCTTGTAGTCGGCCGTGCTCTCTTGTTCTTGTAGTCGGCCGTGCTCTCTTGTTCTTGTAGTCGGCCGTGCTCTCTTGTTCTTGTAGTCGGCCGTGCTCTCTTGTTCTTGTAGTCGGCCATGCTCTCTTGTTCTTGTAGTCGGCCGTGCTCTCTTGTTCTTGTAGTCGGCCGTGCTCTCTTGTTCTTGTAGTCGGCTGTGCTCTCTTGTTCTTGTAGTCGGCCGTGCTCTCTTGTTCTTGTAGTCGGCCGTGCTCTCTTGTTCTTGTAGTCGGCCGTGCCCTCTTGTTCTTGTAGTCGGCCGTGCTCTCTTGTTCTTGTAGTCGGCCGTGCTTTCAAAAACTTGGTATAGTCTAATATATCCTTTTCATTCATTAATTATAAAAGATCCCGTCACGCTATGCGCCGCATAGGAAATATTGTATTAGGCCCATATTATTTTGTAACCAACAGCATATAGTGGATGATGTGGTCAGCATCACGCCAGCCGCCTTTACGTCCCAGATTTTTCTGGTACCCAATTTCTGTGGCTGGGTCGACCATAGGGGCCGGTTTGTGATTAGAGAAAAAACAAAATGAATTTATACACTTGTATTAAGTCACCAGTCTGTTAACATGTGGTCGATAAGATACTGCGTAGGACAGTTTGTTTGTTTTTTTGGCGTTCACTTTATTTCTCTTTACCCCAAGGTGGTGTGCGTTACACTTTGGTTTTTATTTTGTGCCTGTTGGACCAGTGCATCCGACTTTGGCATGCATTTTATCTTACAGTCTGCTTCCTCCTGCATTTTCTAAGGGTTTGCTTCACCAGGGTAATGGCCAGTGCTGTGATGGGGATCGAACCCAACACCTTCAGGTTGTGAGCTGTGTCACTTAACCACTAGCTCTCGCTGTCTCCACTTAGGATCGTAAAATTCTTCATCAGTCTAGATTTGTTGAAATGTGGATACAAAGAAACTGCAGAACAACAAAGATTGGTGTCAGTCTATGAACATATGCATTGAAAGTTTGTAGGTGTGACCATTATATCATCGTGCTGGTCTGTTAACATGGGGACAGATGACATTATATCTTGGTGCTGGTCTGTTAACATGGGGACAGATGACATTATATCTGGTTGCTGGTCTGTTAACATAGGGACAGGTGACATTATATCTGGTTGCTGGTCTGTTAACATGGGGACAGATGACATTATATCTGGTTGCTGATCTGTTAACATGGGGACATATGCCATATTTTGGGGCTGGTCTGTTAACATGGGGACAGATGGCATTATATCTCGGTGCTGGTCTGTTAACATGGGGACAGATGACATTATATCTTGGTGCTGGTCTGTTAACATGGGGACAGATGACATTATATCTGGTTGCTGGTCTGTTAACATGGGGACAGATGACATTATATCTGGTTGCTGGTCTGTTAACATGGAGACAGATGACATTATATCTGGTTGCTGATCTGTTAACATGGGGACATATGACATATCTTGGTGCTGGTCTGTTAACATGGGGACAGATGACATTATATCTCAGTGCTGGTCTGTTAACATGGGGACAGATGACATATCTGGTTGCTGGTCTGTTAACATGAGGACAGATGACATTATATCTCGGTGCTGGTCTGTTAACATGGGAACGAATGACATTATATCTCTGTGCTGGTCTGTTAACATGGGGACAGATGACATTATATCCCGGTGCTTGTCTGTTAAAATGGGGACAGTTAGACACTTTGTAGGACGTTAAAGCTCATTATCAGTCTCTTTACATATGGAAAGAAGAGTATTATGCTAGTTAGTTAGTTTAGTCAGTTTTTTTCCACTTGTGTCGTTGAACGTTATGAGATACTTAATTCGTCTATCCTGCCCCAAGTGTGTTGTGTCGGCCAATGTGAGCCTGTGTCGCTGCACAATCACTCTATCCTCTACCCACCTACCTCACAGCCGCCCCCTTGTACTATAGTAAGATCTGCCAGCACTGTAAGCCATCAGTGGAATCTGATGAGGGTGCATTCTCATGAGATGACCAAACCAACTTATTTTCTGCCTAGAAGTGTAAACGGCATGAGACGTAGTGCCGACCATACTACGAATGTCGTTCATCCGCATTTCGTCTTTCTTGATAACACTGATGACCTTCCATTCACAAGTGGAAATTCTGCTTCCACATGCCCTAGACAGAGACCATGTTTCACACTGGTAGCACAGTCTGCATAAATATACTGTTTGTCAGTTGTTCCTTTTTTGCCAAACTAATGCTCGTGTGCCTAAGCCGTGGTGACATCCGATAAGTTACCGCAGATTCTTTCTGACACCTAGTCTCAATTTCCTTGTTGATCTTGCCGTCTGTGGAAAAAATACTGCCCACATACTTGAACTCATTGAAATACTATGTTGGATATGAAATCTCAGAGTTAGTCTGTTAACATGTGGATAGTAAATACTATGTAGGATATTAAATCTCAGTGTTGGTCTGTTAACATAATCATCATCAGTCCCTTAACCTAGAAGGTCGTTGAGGCACCGTTATTGCAGTTTGTAGTACCAGCTCTCACCATACAACAACAGTGTGTCTTGGGCTGCTACACACCTGATGGAGCCCATCTCTCTCCAGGTGGCAGTTCATTATAGTAGTGTCTAAATTTCATACAACAGAGCTGACACTGTCTTCAGCTAGGGCGAAGGGCACCAATCTCGTAAAGTTCAGCCGTGTGAACTAGACCGTGAAATATGACACATGTTTAAGCGTAGTGCTATTCATATAGCCGATGTCCAGTTCCAGGAAGAAAATACAAAGCGATCAAATTAACCAGTCCAAATGGAAAACAACAACACATTTCCTATAACACAAGCGTAAGTCGTCAACCAGTGTGAATTCCTGGCAAATCCATGGTCTGGCGGCATCTATAATGAACTAAAACAGAAGAGCAATGTAGAACCGTAGCCAATTATAGTGCCATCTTTGCTGCTCTCAACACTTGGATAGTAGATACTATGTAGGATATTAAATCTCAGAGTTAGTCTGTTAACATGGTGATAGTAAATACTATGTTGGATATTAAATCTCAGAGTTAGTCTGTTAACATGGTGATAGTAAATACTATGTTGGATATTAAATCCCAGTGTTGGATCAAATCTGTTGACATACATATACTATGATGATGCTATGTAGGACAATAAAGATAGATGTTAGTCTGCTAACATGGATACAGTAAAATGCTATGTAGGACAATACAGATAGATGTCAGTTTGCTAACATGGATACAGTAAAATGCTATGTAGAACAATAAAAATTGGTGTCAGTCTGTTAACATGGATACAGTATATTCTATGTAGGACATAAAAGCTTGGTAAGGTCTGTTAATATGATGTTAGTATGTTGCCCGGTGGAAAGTAAGATTCTATGTAGGATGTTAAAAGTTATTGGCAGTCTTTTTATATGCAAAATGCAAGATTCTATTTTTAACAGTAAGTCTCTGTGTAGGTCTTAAAAACATGTGTATAGTATATTACTTAGGATATTAAAGATTGTTGTCAGTCTGTTAACATGTAGGCATCAAGATAACATGAGTTCACTAACAAACGGTGTCACTCTGTTATAAATGTGGAAAGTAAGATATTATATTGGACATTCAAATTCAACATTGGTCTGTTAGAAATTTGGATAGTAAGATATTATGTTAGTTAGTTAGTTTTCTTTCCACTTGTGCCGTTTAGCGTCGTGGGGCGCTTGAGTCGTCTATCCTGCGCCAGGAGTGTTGCGTCGGTCAATGTGAGCCCTTGTCATTGCACAATCACTCTGTCATCTATCCACCTACCTCGCGGCCTCCCCCTTGTTCTGTAACCAGATCTACCAGCATTGTAAGCCATCAGGGGAAGATGTAGGACATTACAATTCAACATTCATCTGTTATAAATTTGGATAGTAAGATATTATGACCATGTCTCAAGATCAAAGGGACTTGCAGATACCATACTACAGGGCATAGTTTAGAGCAAGCGAAGACGAGAATGTCTGAGAAAACTATAAGAAAATAACATCTATGAATAGACTAGCCTACGACTCAAGGAGGCAAAAAAAGCAACCACAGACAGAGAAGGATGGCGCAGGATTGTGGAGGTGTCAGCAGGAGTGCCCCAACAATCTCAAGAGATCACAGGATGAACTGAACTGAACGGAGACACTATGTAGGACAGTAAAGATCGATGTTGATCTGTTAAAATATGAATCGAAAGATTGAAAATGTTGGACAATATTTCTCAAGGTAGGTCTACTAACATGTGGATAATAAAGTACTATTAGGTCAGGTCATACCGTAACCGGTGAGGTTGATGGGGCACACATGAAGACTTCCTCGCAACCCTACGCCACACTTCTCTGTCAGCGGCTGCTGCCTGTGCCTCTTCTGGTCGGAGATTGGTCCATTCTTTTATGTTGTCCTCCCACCTCTTTTTGGGATGACTTCTTCGTCGTCTACCTTGCACCTTTCCGTGCAGGATTGTATTTGCAAGACCATTTGATCTCGATATGTGACCGTGCCCAAACGAGTTTTCTTCTTTTGACAGTTGCCAAGAGCTCTTCAAAAAGTCCTACACAGAATATTAATGCTCAGGTTCCGTCTGTTAACATGTGAATAGTGAAATACTATCTAGGTCATGTGGATAGTGAAATACTATCTAGTTCATGTGGAGCTTGTGATGGTGAATCTCAATGGAGCTCCACTGCCACAAGTTAAACCTACTAAAGCCATCGATAAATGGTACTTCAGTGCTAAAACTACCAAGCATGTTTAGGACACGAACGCCATGCCTCTAATAGCAATACATTTTTTCTTATTAAGAAAAAGGCTAATACTGTTTAAGTAATACAATATATTTTGGTTTGGTACGCATTGTTATGTAGAAAAAGCGGTGAATTGGTGCGTTGTTAAAAAAATCGTTAACATAAATTGCAGGACTGGTGAGCCACTCTAAAAGAGTTACAGCCATGTTCATGGCCCATAGCAAGGATGAGCTATTTTCTTACCAAAATTCAAAGCTGTTCTGTGGATTTTGCTTCTTTAGGCTTAATAAAAAATCAGTGATGCTACAAGGATAGACATTAAGAATTTATCCTGCCATACGGGGAACTTGGCTTGGCTTCGTTCGTTCTCAATCTCCCGCTACTAAACCCTCAAAGGGATTATGCAGCAGAATGTAGTCCAGAGAAAGGAATGCGTTGTGTCGTAGTTTACAGCTTGACTGCGATATTTGCACTTTTCAGTCCAACACATTCGCCTTAAGCAACCATTTTTTGAGTACCGGGTTAGCATTCCCTCTTCCATCCCTTCTCCTTAGCCAGTCTGTTCTGTTCCAGCCTGTTATCTAGGATCATCGCGTGGAGGTGTAGACGGGTCTTGACAGCTCTGGTTCACTGGCCCTGGCGCTAGCAGTCAGCTATGGGTATCTGACCGCTGTAGCTCATGCGCTGCATACGGGGAACTGAGACGCTAGCCTAGCCAGGCACAACATACTGACCAGGACGTCGTGTCAGGGTCAGACACAACATACTGACCAGGACGTCGTGTCAGGGCCAGGCACAACATACTGACCAGGACCACAATCTCTCTTCCATGTAGCGTTTTCTGGAAACAGGCCGTTTTCAGGCAGTCTGGCTGACGAGGTGTGATCTCCGTAATAGTGAGCGCAACGCAGATGAAAAACCGTCAAGAAGGCCACCTTCATCGGCATGACAGGGATGGGACAAAAGCTACCACAACCTGCCACTTAACACTCTTTTCAGGGCGCACAAAAGAGTAAACTTACTCACTGTGGGCATTGAACAACAACATCCTCCTCCTTCTTCATCGTACGCTGTCAGATGTCAACTTGAATTTGTTCTAAGAAAGTAGCGGCCATCCTGAGGCTGTCGACAATGCCATAGAGCTTGTCTAGTGTTGGCACTGGTGATGGGCACATGTGCTTTCTCTGGTCCACGTATGTCGGGCGATTTTGCAGCAAATGTTCAGAAGTCATTTTCCCTGTACCACAAGTGCATTCATCAGTAGCACCTATCTTCAGTTTATTGAAAAGATGGTACCTAAGTCTGTTGTGGCCTGTGCGGAATCTGAATACCACTACCTGTTCTTTTCTATTCAACTGGTAGTTGGCATCATTTTTTTTTTAGCCAGTATGTTCTGTTTCCCATTTGGCCATGTATCTGGCCCTAATAAGCATTTTGGACTCTTCGTAAGTCACACTAGAATCTGGTTGTGGTAGTCTTGCACCTTTTTTTGCCAGTCTGTCTGCCTCCTCGGTGCCTTGGATGTTACAGTGGGATGGAACCCACTGTACCACTACTCTTTTGGGTGTAGACTGCTGGCATAGTTGACAAAGTACTACTCTTACGTCATTATGTTCTGTATTTTTTTGGCCTTTTAGTGCTGTAACCACGGACAGGGCATCTGTAAATAAGCAACAACATCCAGTCGCACATTTCCGTGATTCGTTCAAAAAGTACTCCTGTCTCAAAGCTGTAATTTAGTTACAAGCTTGTTAACGGGTATTTCCTGCTAAAAATAAGTAAACTGGACCGCTGCACACTGATTGGTGAATGATGTGTAATGTATTGTTGGATGCCTGTGATGAATTACGTTACTATTTGGTGAGCTTGACGGTCGTTAGGTGGCGTGTTGCAATATCTTTCTTTACTTACCGAGTGTGCTGATGAAGGTGGATCGTGATCCTCCAGAATATTACGCTCACTGCTACGGCGATCACGCTGCTTACTACATCGTTAGCCAGTTGGAGACAGCCTGTTTTCGAAGATAACTGCATGGAAGTGGGGGGAGGGGGAGAGGGATAGGTCTTTCGTCAGTGTGTTTACCTGACCCTAATTAACATTGTCTTATCAGTATGATTTACCTGACCCCGGCTAACATTGTCTGATGGGTATGTTTTACCTGACCTTAACTAACATTGTCTGATGGGTATGTTTTACCTGACCTTAACTAACATTGTCTGATGGGTATGTTTTACCTGACCTTAACTAACATTGTCTGATGGGTATGTTTTACCTGACCGGACGTAGGTCTCCTTTCCCCACGTGCAATGTGTATTCGATGTTGTCATATTTCAGTGGCGATTCAATAAATATTTCGTTTTCCTGTCAAACAAATGGAAAGAATCTACTTCATTATTAAATGATGAGTTTGAAGAGCACATTCATGTCTTTGGAGAATAGGACAGTATTATTATATATCTACTTCTGCAGGAAGCTAATATGGCTCGTTTGCATGATGACATCCAAGAACCTAAAAAGATAAACCCACTTTCACACAAAACTAATTTACTCTAAATATATCAAAATTCGCGTTAACAAATTCACTTTTATATAAAACTGGTCGTTTATAACAGTGTAGTAACAGTAGGCCGAGCGATGATTATTTTGAGAGACAGCTATGTGTGTAGCAACGGTAAGGCCGAAACTTGATGTTTTGACAGAGCAGTGTAATAAATGTGTGGCCCAGTCTTGGTTGATTTGGCAGAGATATGTGTGTTGTAGATTAATTATATGATTTAATTTGTTTATTGTTGTTTGTGTTGGCAGAATTATAACTTTTAGAACACAAGTGAGACAAATTGTCGTATATTTTATCTTATTAGAACTACTGATCTACTAAAACAGCAATGGCACGCAAACAAATTAAGCTAGAACCTTCAAACATTGTTACGTCCACATAAACTAAGATAAAAACTTTCAACCTCTCACAGCTGTCAACATAAATTAAGCTGAAGCCTTAAAATTTTCACAGTAATCCACAGAAATCAAGCTAGAACATTCAAACTCACAATAGTGCTCATAAACAAAGAAACTTACTTGAGATACCAACAATTGCGACCACTCCCAGTATATGGCCTGGTTAAGAATGACTGTACAGATGTAGCTGATTCGAGCTTCTATTTCAAACGAAAATCTGTAGCAATGAAAAATGTGACGGCGAGTTCTGACCGACTAATGACCCCGAGCCACGGTCTAGCTACTCAAAAAGTAAGAAAGTAGACTTAACGTGTCAGTGAGCAGGTGTGTTAAGTTAGTTAGCTTTAACCGCATCCAGTTTACCCGCATTTGACGGCTTTTCTTTGGTGGTCACAAAGCCATTTTATATCTTATCCAAGTATCTCTAGTTGTTAACCTAGTCTTATCCAAGTATCTCTAGACGTAGACCTGCTCTTTTCCAAGTATCTCTAGACGTAGACCTAATCTTATCCAACTGTCTCTAAATGTTGACCTATTCTTATCCAAGTGTTTCTAGACGTAGATCTAATATTATTCAAGTATTTCTTGACGTAGACCTGATCTTATCCAAGTATCTGTAGATGTTGACCTAATCTTATCCAAGTATCTCAACACGTAGACCTAAACTTATCCAAGTGTCTCTAGACGTAGACCTAATCTTATCCAAGTATCCGTAGATGTTGACCTAATCTTATCCAAGTATCTCAACACGTAGACCTAAACTTATCCAAGTATCCGTAGACGTAGACCTAATCTTATCCAAGTATCCGTAGACGTAGACCTAATCCTACCCAAGTATCTCTAGACGTAGATCTAATCTAATCCAAGTTTCTCTAGATGTAGTCCTAATCTTATCCAAGTATCTCTAGATGTTTACCTAATCTTTTCCAAGTATCTCTAGACGTAGACATGATCTTATCCAAGTATCTCTAGATGTAGACCTAATCTTAATCAAGTATCTCTAGATGTTGACCTAATCTTATCCAAGTATCTCTAGACGTAGATCTAATCATATCCAAGTATCTCTAAACGCAGACCACATTTTCATTTATCATACAGTGGATCTATGAACACTACCACACATGACAACGACAAGGTGGACAGACTAGCAAAGAAGGGATAAAGACAAGAATTGCCACACGCTGCGACAGCCCTACAACAGCCTAGCAGCTCATATCAACAATCACAGAGACGTGTGAACAGATAGACCATGGGAAACACGGGAATGGAGATCACAAACGGTAAGCCCCAATCTAAATTACAGCAACAATCAACTCACATAGACAGAATCATAGTACCATTTTCTGACTGAGAACCAAACACATTCCACGTAACAAGCACCTGAACATAATCCAACCAAAACACACACCACAGTGTCAGCTGTGTACACACCCATATGCCACTGTTGGTCATTATCTCTTTGAGTGATCGGCGCTCAACGATGTTAGGAGAATGCTTCTACCTATGAGGCCAGATAAATGGAACACTATGTATGGCACTAGACAACAACTAACACGCCCAGACACCAGTATATGGCATTGGGCAAAAGGGTATGAGCATCGATGCTTCTGGAACCGTAACAAAGTCTGGTCAGGCAAAACATACTGATCGGACATGTTAGTCAGGGTCCGGTAAAATAAAAGTAAAACAAAAACAAATTGTAAGAAACATGCCTACTTCCAAATGAGCCAGACGACACTTCATATCGGATCCACAACTAGGGGATTGCATATTAAGTTTTGATTCGCATTATTATTTTATAAGTGTAGTGATATTGCGAGCTTAATATCTGAGTAGCAACATGTCACTTTGTCGGCTTGTGCATTCACAAGTAAAAGCAACTATGATTCTCTGTATAAGTGAAATCTTCTCTAAATCAACCATATAATCGGTGTACTACAGTAAAAAAAATCTTAACTCTATCACCATATAATCGATGTTCTACAGTAAACACAAAATCTTACCTCTATCTCACCATATAATCGGTGTACTACATTAAACACAAAATTTTACCTCTATCACCATATAATCGGTGTTCTACAGTAAACACAAAATCTTACCTCTATGTCATCATATAATCGATAGGAAAGAATCGCCACCAATCACACAGACTGGCGCAGCACTATTGCTGAGGGTGTTAAGAGACAAGAGTCATCAATAATAGATGAGGCCATCCAGAGACGCTCGCTCTGCAAATCAACTCACATCAACCCTTCTTCAACCCCGGTGGAAGGAGGTGTCTTATTTCCCTGTACAAAGTACAACAGACAATTCAAGGCTCAGATTGGCTTATTTAGCCATCTTCGAACTCATATGAACAGTTTACAGTGAATGCTGACAAAGTGATACTCATCGATTACCATGGACTAACAACAATCGGTGTACTACAGTAAACACTAAATCTAACTTCTAACCCACTATATGGTCGGTGTACTACAGTAAACACTAAATCTTACTTCTAACTTACTATATGGTCGGTGTGCTACAGTAAACACTAAATCTTACTTCTAACCCACTGTATGGTCAGTTCACTACAGTAAACACTAAATATTACTTCTAACCCACTGTATGGTCGGTGTACTACAGTAAACACTAAATCTTACTTCTAACCCACTATATGGTCGGTGTACTACAGTAAACACTAAATCTTACTTCTAACCCACTATATGGTCGGTGTACTACAGTAAACACTAAATCTTACTTCTAACCCACTATATGGTCGGTGTACTACAGTAAACACTAAATCTTACTTCTAACCCACTGTATGGTCGGTTCACTACAGTAAACACTAAATCTTACTTCTAACTCACTGTATGGTCGGTTTACTACAGTAAACACTAAATCTTACTTCTAACCCACTGTATGGTCGGTTTACTAGAGTAAACACTAAATCTTACTTCTAACCCACTGTATGGTCGGTGTACTACAGTCAACACTAAATCTTACTTCTAACCCACTGTATGGTCGGTGTACTACAGTTATTTAATAAATCTTACTTCTAACCCACTGTATGGTCGGCTTACTACAGTAAACACAAAATCTTACCCGCAACCCACCATATGGTCGGTGCACTACAGTAAACACAAAATTTTATAAAAAATATTCCTTTTGTTGCAGGTTGTGCATTGTTTACACCTTACGAAAAACAGGACCACTAATTGAGTCGTCACCGGATTCTCCCGCGCAACACTTTGTTGAGACATTTCGCATCTACTTCCACTTATCCTACACGATGCCCAGGGCTCATCACCCGTTGTCGTGGACGATCAACGCGAAAGGCACTAGTTGGATATACGGATTGCATGGCTTGACTTGAAGCAGGAGGCACTAACTATAGCTGGTCCACTTTCTTGTCTTTTATCACGCCAGCCGAAGCACAGTGGTACCAGTACAGTCGACTTCTATCAAGAAACCTGCAACAAAGAACGTTGCATGCTCTTGCAGTAGTCGATTCTGTAACTATTGTCTAGCATGATGAAGCTGATAATATAATGCACAACTCACTTTAGTCGTCCCTTTTAAGGCATGCGTGGAGTTCATGGAATCAAATCAAAATCACGTCCCGTCATTTCTTGAATCACATGTCCAGCCTTGTATTTTACTTTACATAACGAGCTTTTAGAAAACATGATTCTTTTCATTTGCAGTACGGTAGAAATAATTGTTACATTGTTATTTTGCCACATCCATGCCTAACCCTTAGTCGCATCTTACAATATACAAGGCATTAAATAATTTATCCTATTTTCTTCACCAATCAGGAGAAATAAATACATCGCCCACCTTTACATATTTTGTCCTGGACTTACAGTGGCAATATTTGGCAGCGGTTATAACCTTTCAGTTTCCAAGAGGTCTTCAAAAGGCCATATTGCTGTCGTAATTCTATCTCGCATTTCCTCATTTGTAACTCGATCTTTGTACGTGACGTTTAAAAGTCTTCAGAAACATTTAATCTCCAAGGCCTGTATCTTTCGCTGAAGGTCAGCTGTAACTGGCCATGTCTCACAAGCATAGAGGAATATTGATAGGACCAGTGTACGCATTAGTCTGATTTTCGTGCATAGTGCTTACCCTTTATCTTGCCAGATTTTGTTAAGCCGTGCAAGCGCCGCTATTGTCTGTGCTATTCTGGCCAACACCTCACATTTTGATCCTTCATCACTGACAATCGAACCCAGATATTTAAAACGGAAACTCGCTTGGTACGGTCACATATCGAAATCAAATGGTCTTGCAAATACGATCCTCCACGGAAAGGTGCAAGGCAGACGACGAAGAGGTCGGCCCAAAATCAGGTGGGAGGACAACATAAAAGATTGGACCAGAACAGGTACAGGCAGCATCCACCGACAGAGAAGGGTGGCGTGGAGTTGTGAGGATGTCTTCATGTGTCCCCCAACGGCCTCCCCGGTTACGGGATGACCTGACCTGACCTGATATCCTGTCATTTCCAGTAAGGGGCTCCGGGATTCACTGGGAGAGGTAATCTTATTGGTAGGTATGAAACATGTAGCGACAAGGATAGAAAAGATATGAATTTGAAGTGCATGTATGTAGCTTTCTCAAAGTGCTCAAAATCGCGATGTGGCTGCACTGGCCCACAAGCAGAGACCATGTCTGTGTTCAGATTCCTGAACCTGCAGGGACTGAAACCTATGGGATGTGAGTCCATTTAAAGTTCGTACTGAATGTGGATTCACCAGAATGTAAGGTGCAAAACACTTAGTACTTCGTCTTAGGAAACACAGTGAACGATGTAAACAAAATGTGTGACCTCGCACTGTACTTGGAATACTAATGTATTCAAACATACATGTTTAGGTGATCAAAATGCTGAGCAGCGCATGCGCTGCAGTGGTCAGTGACTCTTAACTGACTTCTAGTGTCAGGGTCAGTGATTCGTAACTGACTGCTAGCGTCAGGGTCAGTGACTCGTAGCTGACAGCTAGCGTCAGGGTCAGTGAATCGAAGCTGACTGCTAGCGTCAGGGTCAGTGACTCGTAGCTGACTACTAGTGTCAGGGTCAGTGACTCGTAGCTGACTACTAGTGTCAGGGTCAGTGACTCGTAGATGACTACCATGTCACGGTCAGTGACTCGTAGCTGACTGCTAGTGTCAGGGTCAGTGACTCGTAGCTGACTGCTAGTGTCCGGGTCAGTGATTCGTAGCTGACTGCTATTGTCAGGGTCAGTGACCGTAGCTGACTGCTAGTGTCAGGGTCAGTGACTCGTAGATGACTGCCATGTCAGGGTCAGTGACTCGTAGCTGACTGCTAGTGTCAGGGTCAGTGACTCGTAGCTGACTACTAGTGTCAGGGCCAGCGAACCAGAGCTGCCAAGACCCTTCTTCGCCTCCACGCGGTGATCCTGGATAACAGGCCGCAGCAGGGCAGACTGGATAAAGAGAAGGGATCGAAGAGGGAATGCTAACCCGGTACTCAAAAAATGATTGCTGAAATCAGATGTGTTGCACCGAAAGTCGCAAATATCGCAGCCAAGCTGTAAACTACGACACAACGCATTCCGTTCTCTGGACTTCATTCTGCTACTTAGGCATGTGTCAGGGTTTTGTAGCGGGAAATTAAAAACGAACGAAAGAAGCCAAGCCGAACATGCATTAGTGTTGTTAGGTAACCGAAGACGTGTCTGTGTAGTAGGTTTTTAGAACTTCCTGCGGCTTACTGTATAATACAATATAAATCTTATATTGTTTTCTCTAGTTTTTCATTCTATGTTTTTGATTATACGATATATACGAAGTAAGTCGGTAAATAAGATCACACATCGATATGGAATAGCTGAACGACGTAGCTGATAGTTTCTAAAGGTAGCAGCAACATCTAGCTTTGTGATTACTGTAAGTAGCAGACGCTAGGTGGCAGCAACGTGCAGCTTTGTGATTACTTATTTAGCAGACGCTAGGTGTCGCATGCACGTGCGTAGCCGAGATTAAATATGGCGTTCTTACTCACAAAGAGTACATAAAAAAACAGCTGTTGGGTGGTGGGGTTTATTTAAGCGGGTGTGAAGGGCGAGAGAAAATGTACTTCAAATGATATTCATAAGGAAATGCGTCTGCTACGGTGAGAAGTGTGTGTCAGGTAAAGCGGTGCCATAATTATCGGTAAGTTTTCTCAAGGACGCTTTGAAAATGCTGATAGAAGCCCTACCTGGGCATTCTGTTAAGATTACAACAGAAGCATTTGTGTGAAGGGTAGGGGAGATAATTCGAGGGGAAAGAATAGAAACGATAGACAGTGCGGGAACAGAAATACTGTGTTCGTGTGGTTTAGTCTACAGCATAATGCATGATCGATTGAATTTCTGGAAAGTGCGCTCATCATGGGTACCCAGACTATGGCCGTTTGCGCCTTTACAAACGGTCAGTAAGCCGACATCGACTTTCGTGGCTGATTTTACCGATTCTCGATTGACAGGAACGACAGAAGTGTAAACAGAAAAGGTTCGATTGTTGTGATGAAGACTCCTTTTTTTTTTTGCGTCGATTGTCTTCCATCTTTGTCGCCAGAACTAGCTCTGATGACTCGATGCCTGCTCTCAAGGTCGCTCTCCGTGTAGCTCTATCCTCTACAATCTCGTCCCAGATATTTGGATTGATCGTAAAATCGTTCATATATCTTTTGCAAATGTTCTTGTATCTTAATTTAGGCCATCATTGGGATCTGGTGCCTGATATAAGTTCACCCAGGAATAACTGCTTCGGAATGCGGGTATTTGACATTCGTTTCACGTGACCCAACCATCTCAGTCTCTTGTTGCTCAGAGTCGAGAAAAGGTAAGGTATCATGGCACAATTCAGTATTTCCGAGTTGGTCACCTTGCCCTGCCATTTTATGCTCAATATACTTCGAAGACATCGCATATGAAAACTGTTTAACCTCTTCTCGTGTCTTGAAACAGCTTTCATAAGCAGTTTTCATAATACCCAGACTATTGACTGGCGAACGCAAATGAGACATTTTTTTCTTGCACTGATTAAGCACTGGAATAAATGCATTAATATTGGTGGGAATTATGTTAAGATATATGGGACAATGTTAGTGCACAATAAATGTTTTTCAAATTCGTATCTAATTTATGTTCTTTTAATTGCCAATTGTGACCAATTTACTGACTTGTATGATGATGGTATGACGGAGAACATGTTCTGAAGACTGGGGTATTTTTGAGTGGGGAAGAATGAGAGCACGGCGCTCATCCATCCATCTGTAGAACAAACTGTACGGTGATTACAGACGTCTGAGACAGACCACCATGTTTGGAGGGAGACGTACGGTAAACCCTTTTAAACAACCCGTTCAAAGGTGGTCATTTGGAACATGTTCTGAAACTTTGACGCAGAATATGGATTGATCCCATTAATTTCCATGTTTGATTTTCAATATTTGGTAAGCATTAGTTGTGTTCTGATGAAAGCTAATAAAGTTATTTCTTTGTTTCGTTTGAGATGGTTTGTTCGGGACATTTCGTATGTGAGCAACTTCTTCTACTTCTACGTCTCCTTCTTCTTCTTTTTCTACTTCTTCTTTTTCTACTTCTTCTTCTTCTTTCTTCTTATTCTTCTTATCTTTCACCTCCTACCACACCTCCTCCTCATCTTCTTCTTTTTCTCTAACTCTACACCTCCACCTTTTTCTTCTCCTCCTCAGCCTTCTCCACCGACATTTTTTTTCCAGCTCTTCGATATAATGTCATCTGTCCTCATGTGAACAGACTAGTACAGAGATATAATGTCATCTGTCCCCATGTTAACAGACTAGCACTGAGATATAATGTCATCTGTCCCCATGTTAACAGACTAGCACCGAGATATAATGTGATCTGTCCCCATATTAACAGACCAGCACCAATATATTATGTCATCTGTCCCCAAGTTAACAGACCAGCACCAAGATATAACGTCATCTGTCCCCATGGTAACAGACCAGCACTTAGATATAATGTCATCTGTCCCCATATTAACAGACTAGCACTGAGATATGGCATATGTCCCCATGTTAACAGACCAGCACCAAGATATAACGTCATCTGTCCCCATGGTAACAGACCAGCACTTGGATATAATGTCATCTGTTCCCATTTTAACAGACTAGCACTGAGATATGGCATATGTCCCCATGTTAACAGACCAGCATCGAGATATAACGTCATCTGTCTCCATTTTAACAGACCAGCACCGAGATATGTCATATGTCCCCATGTTAACAGACCAGCACCAAGATATAATGCCATCTGTCCCCATGATAACAGACCAGCACTTAGATATGTCATCTGTCCCTATGTTAACAGACCAGCACTTAGATATAATGTCATCTGTCCCCATGTTAACAGACCAGCACCAAGATACAATTTCATCTGTCCCCATGTTAACAGACCAGCACCGAGATATAATGTCATCTGTCCCCATGTTAACAGACCAGCACCAAGATATAATGTCATCTGTACCCATGTTAACAGACCAGCACCGAGATATAATGACATACCTATACACTTTCTTTGCACATATTCATAGACTGACACCAATCTTTGTTCTGCGGTTTCTTTGTATCCACATGTCAACAGATATAGACTGATGAAGAATGTTACTGTCCTAAGTGATTATGGTGTGGGCTAGTGGTTAATTGACACGGCTTACAACTCAAAGATGCTGGGTTCGATACCCATCACAGCACCGGCCGTTACCCTGAGGAAGCAAATCCTTAGAAAATGCAGGTGAAAGCAGACACTAAAATAAAATGCATGCAAAAGTCGGATGCACTGGGCTAACAGGTGCAAAATAAAAACCATAGTGCAACGCACACCGCCTTGGGGGATAGAGAAATAAGGCGAATGTCAACAACAACAACAAGCAGTATCTTATGAACCACATGTTTACAGACCGGTGAATTAATACAAGTGTATAAATTAATTTAGTTGTTTTTTTTTCTAATCCCAAACCGGCCCCTATGGTAAATTCAGCTACAGAAATTGGGTACCAGAAAAATCTGGGAAGTAAAGGCAGCTTAACTTAACTTAACGTCTTTATACTGGTTTAGAAGACCCTGCAGAATATGTATACAACTAGTAACATTTACATCACCTTGCTCTAAAAGCTATGCGCATCCAGTTTATTCTTAAATGCATTAACTGTCCCTGCCTCCACTACCTCCCCTGGCAATGCATTCCAAGCCGACACCACTATCTGACTAAAAAAATATTTCCTAATATCTAACCTGGACCTCTCTTTAGTCAGCTTGTAGCTATGCTCTCGTGTTATTGTAGGTGGCTGTATTTAAAAAAAAACTTGTTATAGTCTAATTTATCGATTCCTCTGATCATCTTATAAACCTGAATTAAGTCATCACGAATTCTTCTCTCTTCGAGACACTGTAGGCCGGTTCTTCTGAGTCGTTCCTCATAACTGTAATTCTGGAATCCCACTATCATCTTTGTCGCTCTTTTTTGTATTCTTTCTATCATGTTTATGTCCCCTCTATGATAAGGACTCCACACCTGTACACAGTACTCCAATCTAGGTATAACTAAAGCTTTATACAGTTTGAGGATCATTTCCTTGCTCCTATGTTTAATATTTATTTTTATCATACCTAACATTGCATTTGCCTTTTTCACAGCTACCTTAACTTGCTCACTCGCCTTTCCTGTATGATCTATTATAACCCCTAGGTCCCTTTCCTTATCTATCTTTCTAATATTGTTTTCTCCCATTCTGTAATTATGCTCCATATTGGATCTACCCATGTGGATGACTGTACATTTATCTACATTAAACTCCATGTGCCAGCTTACAGACCATTCTCGAATTTTATCTAAATCCGACATCAATATATCCACTTCCGCTTTAGATGAGACACTACTGCATAGTTTTGTGTCATCAGCAAATTTTGCAATCATGGATCCCATATCAATGTCCAAATCATTTATATATATCAAGAACAAAATTGGTCCCAAAACCGAGCCCTGTGGCACACCACTTTTCTCTTCACACTACTCAGAGTACTCCTTATTTATGCCCACCCTCTGCCTTCTTCCCGTTAACCAATTTTCAATCCATTTAGCAACTTCCCCACCTATTCCATGTGATTTTAACTTTCGAAATAATCTTTGATGAGGTACTCTATCAAAGGCCTTTGCAAAGTCTAGATAAATAACATTAACTGGTTCCCCTTTATCTATGATTTTAGTAACCTCCTCCATGAATTCTAATATATTTGTTAAGCATGATCTCCCTCTAGTAAACCCATGCTGATTATTTCTAATTAGATTAAATTTGTCTAAATGCATTACAATGTTTTCTTTGATTATTGACTCTAACAATTTACAGACTATGCTCGTTAAACTCACCGGTCTATAATTTGCTGGATCTGATTTTTTGCCTTTTTTGAATAAGGGGATCACTCCTGCATCTTTCCAATCCCGTGGAACAATCCCTTTTGTAAGTGATTGAGCACATAATATAGCCAATGGTTTTGCTAGTTGGTCTCTAATTTCATACAGCAATTTTGGATGAATACCATCTTGACCTGGACATTTATTCACTTTCAACCCCTCCAATTTTTTAAAAACCATTTCCTCTATAATACAGATTGATCTTAATCCCGCTGTATCCATGTCTCTTTGAAAAATATCTATAGGCTATGGGATCTTGGAGCAGTCCTCTTTTGTGTAGACTGTGCCAAAGTACTGATTGAGCAGATTAGCTGCCTTCTTATTCTCATTTATTATTTTCCCTGTTTTGTCTATGAGAGGGCCTACTTTGTCTTTCGTTCTTTGTTTATTTCTAACATAAGAGAAGAAGCTTTTACTGTCAGTCTTGATCCTCTGAGCAAGTTTTTTTTCAGTCTATTTTTGCTGTTTTATTCGCTTTCTGAGATATGTTCTGCTTCTCCAAATATTTTACATATGTTTCTTTTGATTTACCTGCGTCTATATATTTTTTCCATGCTTTATTTTTTGCTCTTTTACATTTCACTACAAATCTAGTTATTCACTTTTTACTCTTGGGGTTTACCTCTCTACATGGAACACATTCCTCTTTTAGCGTTTCTAGAACTGTTTTAAAACTTTCCCACTCCTGTTCAACATCTGTTCCTACGACAATATCTTTCCAGATTATGTGGTTGGCTGCCTCTTTCATCCTCTTAACATCTGCCTTAGAGTAGTCGTATGTTCGCGTGTTTATGTTTACTTCTTTCCCTGCAATAAGATCCCAACGGATGATTTGATGGTCACTTGAGCCAAACAGTTCCCCAACGGTAACGTTTTCAATCATATTTTCCTCTGTAGTAAAAACTAGGTCGAGTATGATTTTGCCTCTGGTGGCTGCTTCTACATGTTGAATTAAAAAATTGTCAGTTATGCACTTAACAAAAGGTTTTGACACTACAAGTGCTTCTGCCATATCCCATTTTATTTCTGGATAGTTGAAATCTCCCATTAATAATAATTTCCCTTCACTTGCCTTGCAACTAATCAGCTCCTCATCTTCCTCTTTTTGACTTGATGGACATCTATAGCACACTCCAATCACTGTTTTTTCACCCCCACTTTCTATTTCTCCCCATATACTTTCATTTTTGTTACCAGATGATAACTAATCTTTGATCGTTATATTAACAGAATTTATACAGTATAATAAAACGCCACCTCCCTTAGTCTTGTCTCAGCTGGCGTGATGCTGACGACATCATCCACTATATGCCGTTGGTTACAAAATAGTATGGGCCTAACACCATATTTCCTATACGCGGCATAGCGTGACAGAATTTTTTATAAATTAATTAATGGAAAGGATATATTAGACTATACCAAGTTTTTAAAACATGGCCGGCTACAAGAATAAGAGGGCACAGCTATAAATTGTTTAAAGATAGGTCCATATTAGATAAAAGGAAAAATTGTTGTAGTGAGAGAGAGGTGAGTTCTTGAAATGCATTGCCGCAGGATGTAGAAGTAGAGTCAGTTAATGAATTCACAAATAGCAATAAACTGGTTGTATATATACTCTGCATAGCCTTCTAAACCAGTACAATGAAGTTAAGTTAAGCCCAATCATGAACATTAGTGTCCACATAGTATCTTACAGTCACCATGTTAACAGATTCACACCGAACTTTAAGGTCCTACATAGTACCTTACGCATGACAAAAGATGTAAGCCAACACCGAGCTTTAAGGTTCTATATAGTATCAGTATCAGCATGACAAAAGATGTTAGCCAACCCCCAGCGTTAAGGTCCTATATAGTATCAGTATCAGCATGACAAAAAATGTAAGCCAGCCCCCAGCGTTAAGGTCCTATATAGTATCAGTATCAGCATAACAAAAGATGTAACCCAACCCCCAGCGTTAAGGTCCTATATAGTATCAGTATCAGCATAACAAAAGATGCAAGCCAACCCCCAGCGTTAAGGTCCTAATAGTATCAGTAAGGCGTGACAAAAGATGTAAGCCAAAACCGAACTTTAAGGTCCTATATAGTATCTTCCTACTCACATGCTAACAGACCAAAGGTGAGCTCTACTGTTACTACCCATAAATTTAACAAACAAATACCAGTATTATCTTACTACTGACATAGAGACATCAAAACATCAGCAGAAATCATTAAATACACCAATGGAGAAAAGACCCAATTCTACAGGAATACTTATTTTGTAGCGAAGTGAGATGTCAGATGTAGTCAGAGAGTGCGGAGCTGAGGCAATATTTGCTGTGCAGCAACTCTGATCTGGTGAAGACTACAGACATCATCATGACAACTGGTCTGTAGATATAACATGACCAAAGGATTCTGAAAGCAAAGAAGAAAGAATACTTTTAACATGTTAGTGGACCAAAATTGAGTGTTAATGTCCTACATTTAATCACTTTAACCACATGTCAACAGACCAGCACTAAGTTTTAATCTACTACATAGTATTTTACTATCCACATGTTAGCAGACTGATACCAAGTTTTAATCTACTACATAGTATTTTACTATCCACATGTTAGCAGACTGATACCAAGTTTTAATCTACTACATAGTATTTTACTATCCACATGTTAGCAGACTGACACCAAGTTTTAATCTACTACATAGTATCTTACTATCCACAAGTTAACACATCAACACCAGTCTTTAAATTCCTACATAGTATCTTACTATCCACAAGTTAACACATCAACACCAGTCTTTAAGTTCCTACATAGTATCTTACTATCCACAAGTTAACACATCAACACCAGTCTTTAAGTTCCTACATATTATCTTACTATCTCCAAGTTAGCACATCAACACCAGTCTTTAAGTTCCTACATATTATCTTACTATCCACAAGTTAACACATCAACACCAGTCTTTAAGTTCCTACATATTATCTTACTATCCACATGTTAACACATCAACACCAGTCTTTAAGTTCCTACATATTTCTATTGCTGTTTCTATATTTCTATTGAACATGTTAACATCAATAGCATTGAAGACTCTCAAAGCCTTAGGTTTGGACATTCCAACGTTTAGAAATCAACCAACCTCCCACTGAGTTTGAAGTAGCTAAATTGTTGCATCAACAAGAAAACCAAACAAAGTGGTTCTGCAAGCAATTCTAAAGCTGCATTTTTTAAAGAACCACCAGGAACAGTATGTAAAATGTATTATAATGTTTATTAAAATGTGTATATAATGTAGAGCTTACACACACACACACACACAAATATGTGTATGTGCAAATTAGTTAGTTAGTTTTCTTTCCACTTCTGCCTAGTTTAGCGTCGTGGGGCGCTTAAGTCGTCTATCCTGCGCCAAGTGCGTTGCGTCGATCAATGTGAGCCCTTGTCGTTGCACAATCACACTAATGTCATCTATCCACCTACCTCTTGGTCAACCCCTAACCCTGTAGCTAGATCTACCAGCATTGTAAGCCACCAGTGGAAGATGATGAGGGTGAATTCTAATGAGATGACCAAACCAATTTATTTTCTGCCTGGAAATGTATTCGGCACAAGACGCAGTGCCGACCAAATGTGCAAATATGTCTGATATAATAAGGTATGTATTACTACCAGGGCTTTGCCTTTTTGTGTCTGTTAATTGTGTCATTATTTAAATATACCAAATGTATACAACATGTAATTTCATCAATACACAGGACAGCAGCTGTCTGTTTACATTCTTGAATATGCAAACTTATGCATGTTGTGAACTAAAAAATTAACAATGAAAATTCACACACTGGAATAAGATTCAGTTTGATTTTTACGCATTTCAAATGACATGTTATGAATATTACATTGACATTTATTCAGCAAGCAGTGAACATGAACGATTCTATATGACTGGTGTTATTATAATGATAGTAATGTGTGTGCTGTTCTCGAAAAATTAAAGTTTAAAGTTTGGATATCCACAGCGAGATTAACAATCTTCGAGAAATTTATAACAGAAAAGTTCACATACCTTTGCTTACATATACTCAACGCTGAACCATTTATGAAGTAGCACACACGCAATATAAGATTTTAAGGTTTTTATTTCCCGCTTCAATGGAGCATTTTGCATTTACATGTGTCCTTATCTTGCAATGAGATTTAGTGCAAAATGCAACCAGAGCAAAACATGAATGAACTGCATATCTAAATATATTTCTACATGTTATTTACAAAAATATACACACATACTCCTTGTACACAATGTACAGAATATCATTGACAGCTTAACATCATGACATGTTCCTTGCCACCAATATACAGAATATCAGTGACATCTTAACATCATGACATGTTCCTTGCCCACTTTTATGTTAAATGGTAAATAGAAATCATAATGTGATTGGAACAAACTATGGAAGTTAGTCAGAGCCATGAATGACGAAACACCATCAAATAAACAAATTACCATCAAGTAGGGCGACAACATGCTTACTGGAAAAAAAGCGGCAAACGCCTACATAGATCATTATGCCAGAGCAAACCACATTGATGTCCCCACAGACAGGCATACAGACATTAGTGAAGAGCAAAAGAGCCACAACAACATCAACATCACCAGAGGAGCACATGATGGCAAAACTAACAATGAATGAAATGGATGAGGCCATGAGAACTTTAAAGAAAAAGAAATCGCCCGGAAAAGATGGGGTAACAAACGAAATGCTGATGGGGTTAGGCCAAACAGCAAAGAGAAAGTTACTATCAGTCCTGAACCAAAGCTGGAAAAGGGGAATTGTACCGCATGCATGGACAGACGCTGTACTTACACCAGTACCAAAGAAAGAAAAAGATAGAACAGATCCAAATGGATACAGGATGTGTAGGAAAACTGATGGAGCGTATGATAAACACCAGACTGATGTGGCATCTGGAAGAAAAACACATACTAATTTCACAGCAAGCAGGTTTTAGACAGCACAGATCCACTGAGAACCAGATCACTCTCATAGCCCATGAAATAGAGGATACTTACCAGGAGAAAAAACACACAGTAGCGTTTTGGGTTGATTTAGAGAAGGTATTTGACAAGGTGTGGAAAGAGGGACTTAAAGTCAAGCTAAGAAGAAGTGAAGATTGTGGGAAAATGTACAGATAGATCAGCCACTATCTCGAAAACAGAACAGCCAGAGTTCAAGTACAAGGGCAGATGAGCAAAAAGATGACACTTGAGCAGGGAGTACCCTAAGTTGGAGTACTGAATGCAGGTTGGAGTACCCACACTTTTCCTGGTGTATACAAACATCATCACAGAGAATATACCAAGAAGATTCCACAGCTCCATGTTTGCAGACGATCTGGTTATGTGGACTTCTGAAAAAAATCTCACCATAGCAAACAAATTGATGCAGCAGGCCCTAACATCGTTGGAGGAGTGGGCGAAATCATGGCTGGTCAAAATACATGAGGGAAAAACAACATGTACGATATTCTCGCTTTCAAATAAACCCCAGATCACCAAAATAAGTCTTAACGGCAAATATCTGCGGCCAAACGACAAACCAAACTACCTGGGAGTCACATTTGACCGGCACATGATATGAAATCTCAGATCGAGAGAAACCGAATGAGAGCCAGACAAAGAATGGGAATCATAAGGAAACTTGCTGGCACAAGCTGGAGAGCAGACGAAAGTATACTAAACAAACTGTACACTGGAAGAGTGAGACAAGTTCTCGAGTATGGCATTGCGGCATGGACAACTGCAGCGAAGGCGAATTTTGATAAAATTAGCAAACTTCTAAACCAAGCCATGAGAGTTAAAACAGGAGGCATGAAATCAACGCCAATTGTAGAACTTGAAAAGATTACTAAACTGCAATCCATGACCTACAGACGAGACAGCAGAGCCCAGCAGCAAGCAGAGAAACTCAGAAGACTGACAGACCATCCAATGCATCAGAGACTAAATAGATTTGGAAATGGGAAACTAAAGCGAAGAAACTTTGCAAACATAGCCAAAGCAAAGATGAGCGAAGACCCTATGAACACGGTAACAATACCAAAGCCCATCCCTACTGTACGCAAACCTACCTGGAAGCAACATATCATTCCAGAGGTTATAGAAAATATACCAGGTATTGGAAACAAGAACAGCCAGACTGAAAAAGAAAGAAGCAACATAACACTGAAATACATAACGAAAAACTACCCAAGCATGCACTGGACCCATGCATACACCGTCGGTTCTGTAACAAACACAACACAGAACGGAGGGGCAGGGGTATTCCTGGGCCTACCAAATGGTAGAAAAATAACACTGTCAGTGGCAACTGGAAAATTTTCAAGCAATTTCAGAGCGGAGGCAGAGGCACTGAGGGCTGCAGTAAGTAAAAGCAATGCTGACAGGCGAAAGCAATGAAAGCCAGATAGTCCTGTTTACAGATGCCCTGGTCGTAGTTACGGCACTAAAATCCAGAAAAATTCAGAACTCAATGATTTAAGAGTAGTACTCTGTCAAGTATGCCAGTCCGCACCAACAAGAGTAATGGTACAGTGGGTTCCATCCCACTGTAACATCCAAGGCAACGAGGAGGCAGACAGACTGGCAAAAAAAGGTGCAAAACTACCACAGCCAGATTCTAGTGTGACCTACGAAGAGTCCAAAAGGCTTATTAGGGCCAGATACATGGCCAAATGGGAAACAGAACATACTGGCTTCACAAAAAATGATACCTTTTACCAGTGGAACAGAAGAGAGCAGGTCGTGGTCTTCAGACTCCGCACAGGCCACAACAGAATGAGGTACCACCTATTCAATAAACTGAAGATAGGTGGCACTGACGAATGCACTTGTGGTACCGGGAAAATTACCGCTGAACATTTGCTGCAAAACTGCCCGACATACGATGACCAGAGAAAGCACATGTGGCCATCACTAGTGGCAACACTAGACAAGCTATATGGCAGTGTTGACAGGCTCAGGTCGACCGCTGCTTTTTTGGAAAAAAATACAGGTTGACGTTTGACAGCGTACGAAAAAGAAGATGAAGAAGATGAAGAAGAAGATAATGTGATGGGGATCAAGATGCTTAATAGTGCATGCGCTGCAGCGTTCAACGACCCATAGCTCAATGCTAGCGTCAAAACCAACGAACCAGAGTTGCCAAGACCGTTCTACACCTCCAGCTAGTGATCCTGGATCAACAGGTTCCGACAGAGAAAATCTGCTGAGGAGAAGGGATCGAAAAGGGAAAACTATTCCGGTACACAAATATTCCATGCTGAAGTCGGGTATGTCGGATCTAAAGGTGTGAAAATCGCTTTAAAGCTGTAAACTACGACACAACCCATTGCATTCTTCAGACAACATCCTGCTAGTTGCATAGTCGTTTTCAGCTTTTGGTAGCGGGAGTTTGAGAATGAACGAGGAAGAGGAAAACAAAGGAGATTTGAAACTGAAATGCAGAAGCTTTACAATCTGAGGAAACTATTTCAGAAAACCAGCAACCTAACAAACGTTTGAGAATCTATGTTTTTCCCGTGGTAGTATTCGGCTGCGAAACATGGACAGATACCCAAACCTCAAGAAAGAGTCCACTTATTCAAGTCAACATTTTTAAAAATTGAATTCCGTAAGAAAATAAATACGAAAATAAGAAAAAAGTTGAGCATAGAGGACAAACTCTTTCAAAAATTCCATCACGAACAGACAATTCAAAGTCAAATCAAAAGACACAACGGTCTTGCAAGAACGGTTTTGGAAGGTAACGTGTCGGGTAGTGGCAAAGGCAGACACAGAAAGAGATGGCACCAAGGTGTCAACGAATGCTTGTGCATGATTCTTGGGATTTAGCAAGAACCGAGTTTCTTTCAGGCGGGCTATGATGGGAGAGACGTTCTGTAAAAGACATTCTGAAGTAAAGTAAAGTAACCCATAGCATTACCACCGTAAGAGTGATGTGTTAATGATATATGAGGGTGGTAGCCATCTCCTTTCCCTCGCCGCTTTTACTTCCTGGACTGAACCGGTACCCATTTAAGGCTGGGTGGACCCAGGAGCCGTTGCGCCTCAACTGGGGAATGAACCAAGGACCACGTAGATGCGAAGCCAGCGCGCTACCCACTGCGCTACGCAGCTCCACAAGATATTCTGCAGGATGATTAAAAACATCCAAAAATACACAGACTCAGTGGACGATCGCAGATTTTTTATCAAGCTATGGACGGTGTGGATAATGTACCGTAACCAAAGATTTGAAAGTGGATGCATTCTGTAGACATGTTGAAGAGTACTACTTTAAACTGTGAAAAATGGCGTACCTCGCTCCAAGAAGACAAAACTCTGATGCAAAAAAAAAAGATGTGGCATATGAAAGATTGTAAAGTGCATACACATAAAATAGGTATAGGGACTCTTCAAGGGACCAACTCGAAAACAGCAACGAGACCTACGATACGACCTACAGGTTTTCATCGGGGATAGCAATAAACAAAATTATGTGGTAACAAATCATAGAAGAAGGGATGTATACAAACATTCAAAAAGAATATAAACACATACATTAATAAGACAATATTCTTACTGTTAGCTTACCTCAGACGTGTACCATAGAGAGGAGACTAATGACGAGTTCTTACGTCATGTCCCGCTACGTGACTGTCATTACTCATTCTTGTACAAAGTGCACTATCTATAATCACTCGGTAAAAAGCCAGAAGTATGTTTTGGTCCACAGAAAATGTCTGTCTTAAGCCACATAAACCGGCTGTCTTGATCCACAGAAAATGGCTGTCTTGGGCCACATTAAACGGCTGTATTGATCCACAGAAAAAATGGCAGTCTTGAGCCACATAAAACGGCTGTCTTGGTCCACAGAAAAAGAATGCATGGGCCACAGACAACTGTTTCGTGGCCACAGGTCTTATATCCCCGACTAATTGGATATGTGGCTTTATAGGTGGCTCTAGGCAGGAAAGCATGTCTACAGGCTGGAAGGCAGACCTACATTCAGACAGGTAGGCAGACACGCCAACAAATAAACACGCAGATTCGCAGACACACAAATAGAATGACAGATGATAGACAGATACACAGACAGTACCACTCAACTAGATCTTTATGAGATGGTATGATTTTACTGTAATTCCAAGGGTCATGTTATAGTACCGTTATAAATAATGACATTGTACTGTAATACTAAGGAAAATATTGCATGGTGATTATAATGGTAATTGTGTTGTTTTGTCATATTAATGCTAATTTATTGTGTACTGTAATACTAAGGAAAATATTGCATCGTGATTATAAGGGTAAGTGTGTTGTTTTGTCATTTTAATTGTAATTTTTTGTATTGTGATACTCAGGTCAGGTCAGGTCATCCCGTAACCGGTAAGGTCGTTGGGGCACACATGAAGACATCCTCACAACTCCACGCCATCCATTTCTGTCAGAAGCTGCTGCCTGTGACTCTTCTGGTCGGAGACTAGTCCATTCTTTTATGTTGTCTTCCCATCTCTTTTTGGGCCGGCCTCTTCGTCGTCTGCCATGCACTTTCCCGTGGAGGATTGTGTTTGCAAGACCATTTGATCTCGATATGTGACCGTACCAAGTGAGTTTCCTTCTTTTGACAATTGCCAAGAGATCTTCGAAAGGCCCTATTGCCGTCGTAATTCTATTTCGGATTTCCTCGTTTGTAACTCGATCTTTGTACGTGACGTTTAAAAGTCTTCGGAAACATCTCATCTCCAAAGCCTGTATCCTTTGTTGAAGGTAAGCTGTAACTGTCCATGTCTCACACGCATAGAGAAATATTGAAATATTGTGATACTAAAGAAATGTATTGTATTGTGGTACAATGGACAGTATTATTGTATTGTGACACTGCCATTGAATTTTGAAAAGTAAGGTCAATGCCATTGAATTGTAGAAAAAGGAGTAATATTGTTGTATTTTGGTACTAATGTGTTAAATTATTGTATTCTGATATTATGGGTGATATGATTGCATTGTAATACTAAAGATAATATTATTGTATTGTGAAAACTGAAGGTAATGCTGCCATTTAACTGGTACTAAGGGTAACACTATAGAAATGTAATTTTAGAACCAATTTTATTGAACTTTTAAACGAAGGCGATTAACAAAAAAAGCGTGATATTAAAGGTAATGCCAATGAACTGGGATATTAAAGGTAATGTTATTGAACTGGGGTATTAAAGGTAATGTCATTGAACTGGGATATTAAAGGTAATGTTATTGAACTGGGGTATTAAAGGTAATGTCATTGAACTGGGATATTAAAGGTAATGTCATTGAACTGGGATATTAAAGGTAATGTCATTGAACTGGAATATGCGTGGTAATATAATTATACTGGGCTGGTCATTGTCATATATACTCATAATGATATCATTGCACTGTGTTATTAGAAATAGTATTACATTTGCTACTAACAGTAATGTAATTATAATACTATTGTAACAATGATGTGTTATTTGTAATACCTCAATTTATAAATTAGTTTATAAACGTTTAGCTGTTGTCTCTCTATTTTAAAACTGGAAGTAAACAATGTCAACTTGCATGTGATGTTCTTTCTATGCAGGCAAAGGTACGATGATAAAGTTGTAAACAGTTTCAGGAAATCCAAGGTGAAGGTTGCCAAATATTCAGTTATCACTCTCCGATAAAATAAAACTAACACTATCTTAGAGACACATCTGCATTTTTCGCTCTTTTCAAAGTTGCTAAATTGCTACAGGGATAATATGCAACGTGGAATGCAGCTGGTCACTCATATAAAAGATATGGGGTCACGTTCAAATTGTCTCTAACACTTTATCCATGACAATAGTGGCTGATTTACCTTCATTTGTGTAACATAATTGCAGACCAACTTGTAAAATAGAATGGTCTCTCTTTTTCTCTATATCTCACTCGCTTACTCGATATTTGTCACAGTAAACAAAGAATCAGTACAGTTCTTACTTTATTTCGTCTTTGTCCTTCCGCTACATTTATTGAAGCATGCGTCCAACATTATTTCCCCTACCAAGCTTTATTATTGATGGCCAGTTATTTGCAGTGTAGGTTTTTATTGCAATAATTTTTTTTTAAGAATTGTGAAATTGTCAAACCTATACACAACCTTCTTTAGTTGTCTCTTACGACGAGCACAGAGAGAAACTAGTTGTATTTTGTTTGTCCCGTTATGAGCATTCAACAAGTCATGAAACTAGGGCACACTTTGAGCAGTTCTAGCCCAGTGAAGAGAGCTGGTGTTGACAAGACAACGATGTGAACAAAGCTCTCCCACAGCGACAGGAAGTTCATGTCGAGGGCCACACATTGTTCCAATTCGAGAGTCCCGGTACGCGAGGGTTCACACAGATCACCAACCAGGTTCAGATCGATGGAACTTAAACCTTAGTCACATAGGGGCTTAATTATCTAATAGGTAGCTCTAAAACTATTCAGTTGAGTTCAAGTGCTTCATACGCATCTAATGTCCGCCGCACTGAATCCCCAACGCATTCTAGCTCATGCGGTGATGTTGGAAAATTTCAACTTTCCTCTGTCAATATTTTGATGTTATTCTCTCTCGTATAGCATCTTTTACCTATATCACCTGTGCTCCACTTTTATTTCCCCTGTTGTATTTATTTATAAAAAAAAAATTGTATGTGTTTGCCTCACTAGTTTCTACTGGTGGAGGCGCGCCTATTCCACACCAGATTGAAGTCAACTGGGCGATATTAAGACGCATAAACCAGTGCTTGGATGTATGTATGCGTCTGTATGTACCTATGCTAGGTTTGTGCGCTCTCAGAAGCCAGCCCAACCAAAGTGCAATGGAATGGTGTCCCCCTGAGGGCGCGTGTGAAAGTTTTGCAAGAGTGTGATTGTAGGACAGAGTCAAATTAAACAGAATGAGATAAGAAGAGAGAGAAGAAATGTAGGCAAGTTGTTGTGTCGTCTTATGTGTCCAAAATATCTTAACTATTTAACTCTGATTTCGTTCATCATTTCTCCTTGAGACTGGTCATCTCTCCAAGAGTTCTTGGTTTCTTGTTTTTTTATGTCCATAAGATGCGCTCTAATTCGTATATATATATGTTTAAAGTGGGTGTACAAAAGACTTGAAAAAGTTTATTGGAGAGAAAGTAAAACGAATGGTGAGGTTCTGGAACAATTTAAGGTGAAGAAGATAATTCTGAAGAAGATAAAAAACAGAACAATAATATATTTTGGTATCTCAAGTGACGGGACAGTTTGCTGAAGGTTAAATTGGATTGAAGCGCATAGGGCAAGAGAGCCAGAACGCAGCAGAGGTACATATAGACAGACAGCATCATGATGTGGTCGGGACACAGTCTTAGTGTATGATCCTTGCACAGAACAAAGACAGCTGGAGATCCTTTAACTGACAACCTCTGATGTAGAGACGACACTTTATGATGATATATTTATATGTATATTTATATGTATATTTTTATGTATATCCATATATCCACATTTCAAATACATCCATTCACTTCTACTAAAGTTTCTACGACATACTATCATCATCATGTTCTTTCAAGAACGTCGCTGTTACCGAACAGCTGATCTGTAAGACTCGATCTCTCGCCAGAGCTCCCGCCTCTGTCCCTGCCATCTTCAGAACCTCCGTGACGCCTTGTGTTCATCTGCTCCTAGGTCTGCCTCTGATCCGCTTTCCAGGCTCCATACCTTACAGTACCGTTCTCTCCAGGCCATTATGGCGTTTGATATGATCAAAATATTTTAGTTTTCTGGACAAGATATTGTTTACCAGTCAATCTAAGCATGCAATAAAGACAAGTGTACATAAAAACGATACATTTTAATTTGTATTTTTTTAAAACTTATTTGTGTTAATGTCAATGTTTGGTCCATGTGCGATGAAAATAAATTTTACTATCTCAGTTCCCTCTTCAATTTCCATTTCACATCTTCCAAAAATCTTCCAGGCCAACAATATGGAGACGCCATTTGCACCTGACTCCAACTAAGTGTGTTTAATCTATGTTGTTCTCTGAAAACAGTTTCAGAAGCTAAAACGGTAGGTCGTGAACGTCGTGAACATATTTGTATACGTTCGTTGTAGTGATTTCTGATGTTATGTTGCATCTTGAGTTATTTGCATGAAGGACACAGGATTGACTGGAGGTTTCTAAACAAATGGAGATTGCCGTGTATCCATGCTCAGCACTACAGCAGAGCGGTGTTTGGGTATGCTAGCTGCTCTTCGGAGGGGTGACAAGTATGATTAGCAACCTACCGATAAAGTGGGTACACAAGTCAACCTCACCTCCACGGGGTGCAAACAGGGCAACTTCAACCATGAGGTCATAGGCTAATGAGGCTCTGGCTCGTCTGGATGGATGGGTTCTTCCAGGTCAGATTTAGGCCTACGATGGGACAGAAAATGGGCACCACCTAGCGACAATGGCCGAAGACACACCCATGATGATATAACCAGAATCTACCATCCGGCTCATTCGAAGTATGGGTTAACAATACCCCAGCGATCACCAGAGGTCAATGGGTGAGCTGAACTGACCTTCGTTGAATATACTTCAATGACAAGAGATGGTCTTGACCCGTCTCAAATATGTGTCTAACTATTGTTATCCATAGTGTAAGTTCGAGTCCTCAAATAACGTCGCATAGCAGAAACTGCTGTCGGGGATAAAGTGTTTCAGACTTCATTATATTGAAATATAGTGTGCATGATGTTTAATGGACAGTTCCCTTTCTCGCTGCCTTCTTGTCCCTAATCGTAGTTTAGGTACCAATATACAACTTAACACACCTACAGCTGGCTCGGCTGGAACCTGCAATGGGAGTCGAACCCCATACATGGTGTCTGTGAACAAGAAGTGCTCTACCATTACACTAATCAAGCCTTCTAAGATTAAAGTCTATTTTGTTATTAGTTTTCGTATTATCAATCATCATCATCATGTGACAGATTCTTTCCAGAAACCTCTGTAGTCGCCTTATCCGACATGCTGAAAGTGATACAAGTAGCCTATTTAATTCAGCCCGAATACAGATTGAATGGGCAATTATTGGTTTCACTTACATTCGTCACAGAAATAAAATTAAGATGACAAAGACATATTAATGTTCGCACAACGACAAAACGAAAACGCTTCTAACAGATATTCCAATCAGCAGTAGCGTATGCAGACGAAATACAACGAACGATGGAAGCAAAGATTTGAAAGAGGAAATAGACAATAAGAAATTTGAAGTCGGTGAAAATCTATTTTCAGATAATCGTGTTTGAATTTATTTCTGTATTTTGTAAACATTCAGAAAATTCACACACCAATAAACACATACACAGGATTACATAATACGCGTGTACATATCCATCTGCATATGCCTACATACACGAACGCACGTACAACCATTTATATATATATATATATATATATATATATATATATATATATATATATATATATATATAGAGAGAGAGAGAGAGAGAGAGAGAGAGCTGATGTTCGTCTGAAGATAAATAAATTGAAGTAGAACACAATGCCCATTCGAAGATGCCGAGCAGCGCATGAGCTGCAGAGGTCATCGACCCACAGCTGACTACTAGCGTCAGGGTCAGAGAACCAGAGCTGCCGAGATTCTTCTATAACTCCTCGCGGTCGTCCTGGATAACATGCTGCAACAGAGTAGACTGGGTAAGGAGAAGAGATCGAAGAGGGAATGCTAACCTGGTACTAAAAAAAATGATTGCTGAAGTCGGATGTGTTGGACCAAAAGATGCAAATATCGCAGTCAAGCTGTAAACTACGACACGTCGCATTCCGTTCTCTTGACTAAATTCTGCTACTTAGGTCCGCGACAAGTCCAGCCAATCCCCATTCTAGGCCAAGCGATAAATGCAAATCACAAAATCGACCATGGCATTTCTAGACGACGGAAAGCAGCTCGATATTCCTAAACTCTATTAAGTGAATACTCAAAGAGATCAAAGACACCACTTTCAGTTCCATGGCCATTCCAGCAATGATTTAGGGATGCCAAGGGTGGAGCTTGCTGTGAAGCTCAGAGTCACGTAGAGAGCAATGGAACGGCACATACACACAATTTCTAAATGGGATAAGATCCGAAACGAAGAAATTCGACACCAAACTTTGTTTCGGACGTTGTGGAAGCAGCGATATCACGCTAACACCATTGGGCTGGAGATGTAGTACGCATGCCTGGAAACAGATGGACACGTAGAACAACGTTTTGGTGGCTCTATACCTGTACACGTCTCCAGGGACGCCCATTAATGCGAGGACGAGATCCACTGACCAAAGAACATGACCCGCATTGGTTCAGCGTTGCAGAAGTTCGGGACGCATACAGAATAGTTTAGTTTAGTTTAGTTTAGTTTAGTTTAGTTTAGCTTAGCTTAGCTTAGTTTAGCTTAACTTAGTTTGGTTTAGTTTAGTTTAGCTTAGCTTAGCTTAGTTTAGCTTAGTTTAGTTTAGTTTAGTTTAGTTTAGTTTAGCTTAGCTTAGCTTAGTTTAGCTTAACTTAGTTTGGTTTAGTTTAGTTTAGTTTAGCTTAGCTTAGCTTAGTTTGGTTTAGTTTAGTTTAGTTTAGCTTAGCTTAGCTTAGCTTAACTTAGTTTGGTTTAGTTTAGTTTAGTTTAGTTTAGTTTAGCTTAGCTTAGCTTAGTTTAGCTTAGCTTAGTTTGGTTTAGTTTAGTTTAGCTTAGCTTAGTTTAGTTTAGCTTAGTTTAGTTTAGTTTAGTTTAGTTTAGTTTAGTTTAGTTTAGTTTAGTTGAAGAATCAACGTCATTTCACACGGTTTAAACCCATAAAGTGGTCTGCTCTTCTCCATATTTTTGGAGAATCTCAGCACAATGGACGAACTCGGTTCAACCGTCGGGGATCCCGTAATAAATTGGGTACATTTTTAACATAACTTTGAACTTTGACCGAGTAGCGGCCATTACGCTTACTATTTTCGATTTCCAACTGCCGAGGGATTTTTTACGTGCGCGAGCGTCCGATCTACTACCCAGAGATCCGGGAAAATGCCAAAAAGTCAACATGAAAAAATGCAAGTCTCCATCGTGAATTGAACCCGCGACCTCCAGCACCCGATGTCGACGTCTTGCCTCAAGACCCCACAATCTCCACTCATACAGACTATTGTTGGCTTCCTCGCATACGCCACAATGCCGGACTGATGCCGTTGAGGATAGTGTGATAATGGGAAAATAATACATCGAAAATAGCGAGAACACATTCATAAATGTACAGATGTATCTACACGCGCGCACATTTTCTCTCGTTCGGTTTCCCTCCCTGCCCCTCTCTCTCTATCTTATCTTCTCTCTTTCTCTGTCCCTTCTCTTTCTCTCGCTTCTCTTCTCTCTCTCCCTATCTCTCTCTTCTATCTCTCTTCTCATCTCTCTATCTTCTCTATCTTCTCTTTCTCACGCCCTCTCTCTCTTCTATCTTTCTTCTCTTTTCTCTCTTTTCTCTCTCTATTCTCTTTCTCCCTCTCTCTCCCTTTCTCTCTTCTCTCTCTCTTCTCCCTCTATTCTCTTCCCCCCTCTCTCTTCTCTCTCTCTTCTCTTCTCTCTTTCTTCGCTTCTTCTCTTCTCTCTCCTACTCTTCTCTTCTCTCTCTCTTTCACATACACACACACATCCACATATGTCTATTCATATTCCAAGATATCTTTGTTTAGAAAATGTTATACAATTATTTAGGACGCTTTTTCAACTGACGCTACTGCATTCCAAGCAACACCTGCCATCAAATGAACACTATGTCCACCGTAACCACAATACAATCCTCATATGTATAGTGACCTTCGTAAATGCTAGTCTAGTGTCCTCCAACATGTGCGAACTGACCAGAATTTGAAAATTACAAGCATCCATCTTTGTCACTCTGAAATGGTCAAACAAAGCATATGATAACTCCACGTCTGCTCTAAAGCACGAATTCATCAGTACACAGTACTCTTCCAATCAAATCATTTAGTTACATCCATTAACTGCACTATATAAGCAAAGGGTAATAAAATCAAAATAATTTAATGGCGCGAATAATCCTGATTGATTGTATATGCAGGGCGTGACTCTTGTCATTCAGCTGTAACGGTATTATAAGGCAGCGCTGAAGATGAAAAAATTATATAACAAAAAGACAATCAGTAGCGGAAATATAACTCCATGAAAATGGGCCAATGTTTGAAATAGTTTCAAAAAGTTGGGGTTTTTTATAACTATTTTGCAATGAGGAACAATAAATATCCATAAACACTGCATGAATTCTGCTTACGTACACTAGGCACAATAACAAGATTAAAACAAATGAAAGGTATTCTATAGAAATCATTCGGGCCGAAAATATACTATTTGAAGTAAGGACAATTTATTTAAATATAGACCCCCTCAACATAATGGAGCAAATATAGGAACAAAGCAGTGTCTAAATGAATGAACAGTATGTTTTGTGAGGAATTTATTTCCAGAATGCTACTGGGCATAAAAATATGTAAGGTAATGAATGGAGACTAAGTGGTCTCGAGGTAAGATGTCCGTCTCGGGTTCCCGAGGTCGCGGGTTCAAATCACGGTGGAGAACGTTATTTTTTCACGTGGACTTTTTGGTATTTCTTATGATCTCTGGGTAGTAGAGATCGGACGCCTGTGTTCAGTATAGCGCACGTTGAAAATCCCTCGGCAGTTGGAAATCGAAAAATGTAGGCTTAACGGCCGCTGCCTGGGCAAAATAAATAATTATGTTTAAAATGTACCCAATCTATTTCGGTATCCTCGCCGGTGCTTCGGAGTTCGCCCATTGTGCTGAGATTCTCTCAAAAATATTGAGAAGAATAGAGCACATATGTTAAACCATGTGCAATGACATTGATTCTTCGACTAAACTAAACTAAACTAAACTAAACTAGGATAATTAATTAATTTTTATTAAGAACTTCTTTTCATTAACAAATTGCACAAATTCCAACATAAAGAATAATATACATCAATTAAAAGGTAGCATGAATAACTACTCAGTGCTCAGATATCGAACACAACCTCGGAAGACACGATGCCAAGGGTGCATATAAAATAGTCAAGGACCTAGTAAGACCTATACAAGGTCGCAATACAACGATTTAGGATAAGAGAGGGACATGTCTCTCAGAAGCGGAAGACATTCGTGCTCATTGGACAGAGTGCTGCTCTGAATTATATAATCATGAGAGTCGAAGTGACCCAGGAAATGTAATCACCTCCGGCATGAATATACTAGAGGAGAATCAATCGATAACAAGAGAGGAAGTAACTGAAGTGGTAAAGATGCTGAAAAGGGGAAAAGCTGTGGGTGTGGATAGTATCCCAGGAGAGCACCTTCAAGGGGGAGGTGAAGCTCTGACATACATCTGTAATAGAATTTGGCCGACAGGAGAGTGACCAACCATCTGGACACAACCAGTGCCTTTACCGCTGTCTAAATCAGGGAACCAAAAGATGTGTCACAACTATAGAACAATTAGCCTCATTAGTCATCCTAGCAAAGTTATTTAAAAATAATCCTTAACAGATTAAAACTACAGACAGACTATTGTTGCCGAAGAGCAAGCAAGGTTTCGAGTGGGAAGAAGCACCACTGTGAAACATATATTTAATCTGCGGATATTGAATGAGAAATGATCTGGGGTAGTTGTCTCGCCGCAGCGACTCAATTTCAACCAGTGTTGGTAAAGCGATCTCAGTCCCGCCAGGCGGAGCGATAGCGCGGGCTTGCGGAAAACGCTCGCCTGCCTTTCCCCGTAGTGCGAATTGGGTGCGGTTTGTGGTAGTGGCTCCTCCACCGAGGTGCCCTAGTCTGGTCCGTATCAGGAAACGTGGTCCGTCCGTGGTGATTTCTCTAAGGCTTATAGCAGAGCTCGACAGTACGTCTCGCTGGTGGTCCGACTCTCGCAAAGAGCTTGTGACCGGCAAATGGAAAGCAGGAATCGTTGCCTCGAGGCCCTGCGTTCTCTCCCTACGGAGAAGGGCAGGCCAAATGGTGTCTCTAGTCCCAGTGAAATTCGTCGCCGAGGTCGTTGGGATCCGTTCTGCACAGAGCGCTGCCATCCCTCCTCGAGCGAGCCCGGTCGGTCGGTCGTCTGGTGCGTGTAGAAGGCCCCTGTCAGGCGGTCCTAGGTCGACGGAGTGAGGGACGGGTGGAACAAACCGTCCGTCCCGTCAGTCGGTCCCTGCGGCCGTCGTCCCAGCAAGGCTTTTTACACACCCTTCCTCCGCCGACCGGTGTGTGCTGTACGTACGTCTCCGACAGATATCTGGTTGATCCTGCCAGTAGTCATATGCTTGTCTCAAAGATTAAGCCATGCATGTCTAAGTTCACACTGTCTCACGGTGAAACCGCGAATGGCTCATTAAATCAGTCGAGGTTCCTTAGATGACACGATCCTACTTGGATAACTGTGGCAATTCTAGAGCTAATACATGCTTACCAAGCTCCGACCCTCGCGGAAAGAGCGCTTTTATTAGTTCAAAACCAATCGTCGTTTCCCCTCGCGGGGTTGCGGCGTCCCCACTGGTGACTCTGGATAACTTTGTGCTGATCGCATGGCCTCATGTGCCGGCGACGCATCTTTCAAATGTCTGCCCTATCAAATGTCGATGGTACGTGACATGCCTACCATGTTTGTAACGGGTAACGGGGAATCAGGGTTCGATTCCGGAGAGGGAGCATGAGAAACGGCTACCACATCCAAGGAAGGCAGCAGGCGCGCAACTTACCCACTCCCGGCACGGGGAGGTAGTGACGAAAAATAACAATACGGGACTCTTTCGAGGCCCCGTAATTGGAATGAGTACACTTTAAACCCTTTAACGAGGATCTATTGGAGGGCAAGTCTGGTGCCAGCAGCCGCGGTAATTCCAGCTCCAATAGCGTATATTAAAGTTGTTGCAGTTAAAAAGCTCGTAGTTGGATCTCAGGCGCAGGCGGGCGGTCCGGCTCGCGCCGGTTCACTGCCCGTTGTCTCCTGCCCTACCGTCTGCCGGCTCTCTCCCACGGGTGCTCTTCGCTGAGCGTCCTGGGTGGCCGGCGCGTTTACTTTGAAAAATTAGAGTGTTCAAAGCAGGCCTCGGCTGCCTGAATAATGGTGCACGGAATAATGGAATAGGACCTCGGTTCTATTTTGTTGGTTTTCGGAACTGGAGGTAATGATTAACAGGGACAAACGGGGGCATTCGTATTGCGGCGTTAGAGGTGAAATTCTTGGATCGCCGCAAGACGAGCTACTGCGAAAGCCTTTGTCAAGAATGTTTTCATTAATCAAGAACGAAAGTCAGAGGCGCGAAGACGATCAGATACCGTCGTAGTTCTGACCATAAACGATGCCGACTAGCGATCCGCAGGAGTTGCTTCGATGACTCTGCGGGCAGCTTCCGGGAAACCAAAGTGTTTGGGTTCCGGGGGAAGTATGGTTGCAAAGCTGAAACTTAAAGGAATTGACGGAAGGGCACCACCAGGAGTGGAGCCTGCGGCTTAATTTGACTCAACACGGCCAACACTGAAATGACTGACATGCCGAGACCACTTCTCTGGGGTCTAATATGAAACTGGTGCTGGATTTAGACCCTCAGAAATATGGGGTTATACCCTCTGTGGCTCGGTTGGTCTGCATCCAGTGTTTGATAAAGGAATTGACGGAAGAGCACTATCAGGAGTGGAGCCTGAGGCTAGAATTGACTAAACACGCCAATAGTGTAGAATGACTGTCAAAAGAGAGCACCTTCGTGGGGTCTAATAGTGAACATGTGCTGGTATTAGACCCACGGAAAACAGGTCAGTCTCAAAACCCCCAAATGAAAGAGCGCCTGCTACGGAAATCTGGTCTTCACCCTGCAGAAATCGCAGGCTCCAGAAACTGGGCCACTGACAAACTAAAAGCCCTCTATTGATACGGTCTGGCTAATATTGAACGGGTGCTGGAAATAAACCCTCTGAAGACAGGTCAGCTTTACCCTACGAATGACAATGCTCTTCTACGGTAATCCTGCTAAGCCCGAGAGGAGCCGCAGACATTTTGGTTCACGTACTAGGCGGATAAGCCAACGGGTCAAGGTGAGGGATTACGGCCGAACGCCTCTAAGCCAAAAGTCCCGCCTAAAAGCAGCCCAGCACAAATGCAAAGGGAGGCTTCGACATGGTGGGGACCTCGGGGTCACGCTCCAGCCCCGCCCGGTCAAGCCACAGAATGAGGTCTCTGCCGTCCGCTGATAAAAGCGGGCGGGAAGCTGCTCGATATTCACCCCATACGGCGATGAGGAATGAAATCATTTGTAGAAGACTTAGTTCTCGGTCGGGTGCCCTAAGCAGTAGATCAGCTACCTCACTGCGAACTGCTGAGACTCAACCCTTGACCATGTCCGCTCCCTAGGCGGACAACATCTCCGTGCAAGACTAGGCTTGTCACCTGGTCAAACGCACTATTTCGAGAGGAATCACAGGTCGCTGACATTTGGTCCACGTGCTTGGCTGATAAGCTACCATCTGAGGGATTACGGCCGAACGCCTCTAAGCCAGAATCCCGCCCAAAATCTCAGCACGGCTGAGATGGGAGGCTACGACATGGCTGGGGCTTGTGTCCCGGCCCGTTCAAGCCGCAGGAATGCACCTGGTAAAATGCACTCCTTCCTCGCTCTTTGCATCTGTCTGCTATCAGTCATTCCAATGGACGCAGAAGAGATGCAGTCCAGCGGACATTGCACCTCCTGTCCTATGGTGACAAGCTCCCGGGTGGCGGGGAATGCTAGGCGTACCATCACTGCAGATGAGCCGAGAAAATAGAGCGAGCAAAAAGATACCTTACTCATATGCATATGCTACGTTTCTGGCAGGACGTGACGATCCTGGGAAAAAGTCACACTGGACTGCCTCTCTTCCGGGGTAGTACAAACTAGTACATAGTCCATCATATCATTTTCAAACCCTATAGACACGAGTAGGGAAGACTCGATAGTCCTGCAAGACAACTTCCCAAGAGAGACAACTCTGACCAAAAACAACTGCTGCCTTGCAGTTAGGCTGGGGACAGCCAAAGGCTAAGGAGGGCAACCCTACAGAAACGCCTGTTGAAATCGGATGCACTGAGCCACTGGCTAACAAATTAAATCAGTGCAACGTAAATATCGCTGTAAACAGCGTACGAAGAAGAAGAAGAAGAAGAATGAGAAATGATTAGAGTATCAACAACAAATATATCATGTCTTCATCAATTTCAATAAGGCGTTCTACAGAGGATGGCAGCGGCGCTATGGACAACAATGATGCATCACTAGACCAACAGTTATATTGTGAAGGTAATTTATAACTTTTATGAGAAGACGTCAAGTGCAGTTTCTGTAGACGGAATGCTAGGCGAGGGGTTCCGCACGTGTGTTAGGGTGAGACAGGACTGAAAACTCTCTCCAACACTCTTCAATGTATTCTTGGAAAGAATAATGGAGGCGGCCCTTGGTTCATGTTGGTACGGTCAGAATATGTGACAAGACGATTACAAACCTATAATTTGCAGATGATATAGATGGTCTGGCAGGCACGGAAACCCAACTTCAGGAGCTGATTAGTAGATTAGACAGAGCGGCGCAGAGCTGTGCTATGGAGATAAATGCGGACAAAGCAAAGCTGATGACTAATAACACGGAAGGATTTATATCTGTGATAAAAGCAAATGGTCAGGAACTCGAAGTTGTACACCGGTTCAAGTATCTGGGATCACAGATCAGTGACGAGGGCTCGCAGCCTGAGATCAGTGCCATAATAGCACAGACAATAGCGGTGCTTACTCGTTTTAAACCCATAGGGCAAGAAAAGCGGCTCGCCCTCAGCATAAAAGTTAGACTAATGCTCTCATTGGTGCTCTCAATATTTGTGAATGTCTGTGAGACCTGGACCACTACTGCGGATATCCAGGACAGAATACATGCAATGGAAATGAGGTGCTTAATAAGACTCTTAAATGTTACGTATAAGGATCGTGTCACGAACATAGAAATACTACGAAGAGTGCAAAACGCAATTGTTCCTTTTGATGATCTGTTCACAGCTATCAAAAGGCGAAAGAAGGCCCAGCGGAATTACAAATTCGATACTGCATAGTTCCGTACCGGGAAAGAGAGGGCGGTTACCTTCTGAGCATGTAATATAAAGTATGCGACAAAGACATTTGCTAATAAAAGTCTGTCTGGATCTGATACCATTAGTCACATACCATGTCTCCGAGGCATATAGCAGAATAGCAGGATTAACTTTACATTTTCAATGGACAGACCTGTTCTTCTTTTATCAACTGATGCTGTGCATCTAGCCGGGCGAGGTTTACAAAGTAGACAACCTTTCAGGTCTTTGAAATCCCCTACAGCTTATCGAGCATGGTTGATTCTCCGGTCCAGACTGCCTCTCTTTGGTCGGTATAAGTAGGACATTCCTGCAGGATATGGTCTGGTGTCTGCTTGGGTGCTCCACAAGTGCACATGACGGTGTCCCTGAGACCCATTCTGTGGAGGTGGGCCTTAAGTCTGAAATGTCCGTTCTGAATTTGAAGATCTTTGTCTGCCCATCTCTGCCATGTTTGTCTATGATGTCATTTTCTGGTTTGTATTCTTTGTATTGGTCTCTCCATTCCGTCCTCGGGGATCGCTGCATGTGTGTCTTTGCTTTTTTATAGCTCTGTGGATGGCGAGTTTGTGAGCCGCTACTTCCGGCTTTTTGTGAGATCGTCTGCTTTTTCCATGACAAATGCTGCAGACTTCCATTTTGGGAGCAAAGAGTTGAAAGTAAATCTGACCTTGCTAACCCTGGCGGTAACAATAACATTTGTTCCTATCTTTCTGCTGTTGTTGTTTCGAATGCCCACAATGAGTAGGTTTACTCTTTTGTGCGCCCTAAAAAGGACGTTAAGTGGCGGAATGGAATAGCTTTCCTTCTATCCCGAGCGTGCTGATGAAGACAGACAGGGGTTCTACGGGTGGTTGTGCAATGCTTAGCTTTATCTGCGTGCCACTCACTACTATGGGGATCACGTCGACCTTTACCCTTATTAGCCAGGCTGTCATTAAAAAAGCCTGTCACCAGGAAGGGCTACGAAGAGGGCAAGGTGAGGGTCTTGTCCAGTATATTTTGCCTGACCCTGACTAAAATGTCTGATCAGTATGTTTTGCCTCACCCTGACTAACATACCTGATCAGTATGTTTTGCCTCACACTGACTAACATGCCTGATCAATATGTTTTGCGTGACCCAGACTAACATGTCTGATCAGTATGTTTTGCCTCACCCTGACTAACATGTCTGACCAGACGTTAGTCTTCCGTCCCGTTCCTATCTTAATCAATGTTATTCTCTAGATATGGAAAATATATTTATGAGACAAACGTACTTCTGGTCTTCACATTCTATGGTTATCGGTGGTGCTAAGACCACAGACTGTGCCCTACAATCGTACCTTTAATTGGTTCTTTATGCCACACTTTAGGCAGACTGACGAGTCTTCCTCTGGATCCTTGTCGTACTCTCTGACGGGAGCTAGATGTATGAATGACAGTTTTCTGGCCCACCACAGTAATGCAGCAGTTGACAAAAGGGCCATGAATCCAATCACCCGGTGGCTCATTCTTCCTTGGTAAACAGATGTGCCCTATTAATATTTAAAAACAATGAGAATCTGAAGTGATGACAGTAAAACACAGCGTGAAGTACGTCCGATGATGGACGGAAATGGAGTAATATCGGAGTTGTTCTTGTTGTTGTTGTTGTAGAATGCACAGAGTGAGTAGGGCTACTCTTTAGTGCGCACTCGCTGCCGAAGACGGATGTGTCGGACCGAAAGGTGCAAATATCGCAGCCAAGCTGTAAACTAGCGACACAACGCATTACGTTCTCCGGACTGCATTCTGCTACTTGCGAAGACCTGTACAGGACTGCAGCAGTAGTAGTAGCATTAATAGTAGCAGTAGTTGTAGTATTAATAGTAACAGTAGTTGTAGCATTAATAGTAGCAGTAGTAGTAGTATTATTAGTAGCAGTAGTTGTAGTATTAATAGTAACAGTAGTGGTAGCATTAATAGTAGCAGTAGTAGTAGCATTAATAGTAGCAGTAGTTGTAGCATTAATAGTACCAGTAGTTGTAGTATTAATAGTAGCAGTAGTAGTAGAATTAATAGTAGCAGTAGTGGTAGCATTAATAGTAGCAGTAGTAGTAGCATTAATAGTACCAGTAGTTGTAGTATTAATAGTAGCAGTAGTAGTAGAATTAATAGTAGCAGTAGTGGTAGCATTAATAGTAGCAGTAGTAGTAGCATTAATAGTAGCAGTAGTAGTAGTATTTATAGTAGCAGTAGTAGTAGCATTAATAGTAGCAGTAGTAGTAGCATTAATAGTAGCAGTAGTTGCATTAGTACTCTTTATTCAATGTTTTGAATTCAAAACAGATGAATACTCTCCATCCAGCAGACCATTGCTCCTTATGAATGACCAGGTGTGTAAGGCCACAGGCTGTAGAATCTTCTACAATTGAGTTGTCTTTTTGTAGTCCTAAGCTGATAACTCAAATATTTAAAAAAAAATATTTAATGATGAACATTTCTCAAACATCTGCTTGTCGCACGTGAATTTGGGTTGAAAACCAGGGCTAAATTGTCATTCGAAAGTAGGTCAGCAGGTGTATGACTGTAATTTTGAACGCCAGGCAGGCAGCCAGATAGATAGATAGACAGACAGACAGACAGCGAGATAAATAGATAGATAGATAGAGAGACAGAACAGATACAGAGATAGATAGATAGATAGATCGATACATACATAAATAGATAGATAGATAGATAGATAGATAGATACATAAATATATAGATAGATAGATATATACATAAATATATAGATAGATAGATAGATAGATAGATAGATAGATAGATAGATAGATAGATAGATAGATAGATAGATAGATAGATAGATAGATATAAATAACTGGATGTCGGGCTGAAACGTGCAGATATAGGAGAGTCGCTGTAAACTACGACACAACGGACCTGAGCCCTAATTGCTGTTGTGAAACGGAAGTCTACCTTCATAAGTGCGTCTCGTTATGTATGCAGAGCCACTGTAACCAGCTACTGAAGAAGCATAGTCATGAGTGAAGAACTCATCACGAGTTGCTTCGAAGAACTATATAAAAAGGTGACCTGGATTCTCCTGGCTGTAGTGCAACAAAAGGGTTCTCAATAGCCTGTCCATTATATAGTATTGATATCCACCTCGTTGACCAGGTTGCTGTAATACAATCAGCTTCCAACTGCACAGCATCGACATGAGGGGGGGGGGGTGGGGGAGGGGGGTCTTGGTCAGTATGTTTCGACTGAGTTTCCGGACCTACAATCTACACATTAGTTCCGACACGTGAATATAAGGACACACAAAATCTAAATCAAAGAACAAAATGGTACATTACCTTCTCAGAATAAAATTTAAATTGTGGTCGCGTATATTTTGAATGAAAAAATGCAAAACAACTCGAATTACTGATGAAAAATGTCACATACTGAATAAAACGGGGCTAGTCCTTATCGTAGAGGGGATATAAACATGCTGGAAGGGATACACAAATCAGCGACAAAGCTGATAGTGGGATTCCAGAATTACTGTTATGTGGAAAGACTCAGAAAAACCAGCCTATAATGTCTAGAAAAGAGAAGAATTAGAGGTGACTTAATACAGGTTTATAAGATGATCAAAGGAACGGGTGAATTAGACTATAACAAGTTTTTTTTCAAAATACAACAACCTACAAGAACAAGAGCGCACAACTACAAATCAACTAAAGAGAGGTCCAGATTAAATATTAGGAAATATTTCTTTAGTCAGAGAGTGGGTAATGCTTGGAATGCATTGTCACAGGAAGTAGTGGAGGCAGAGACAATTAATACATTTAAGAATGCATTGGATGCGCATAGCTTTTAGAGCAAGGTAATGTAAATTAAAACTCTGCTGAGTCTTCTAAACTAGTATAAAGACGTTAAGTTAAGTTAAGTTAAGTTAAGTTAAGTTAGCGTCAGGGTCAGCGATCCAGAGCTGCCAACCCGTCTACGCCTCCACGCTGTAATCCTAGATATCAGGCTGCAACAGAGCAGACTGGCTAGAGGGAAGGGAAGCCTAGATCGGTCTCCAAAAATGCCCGCTGAAGTCGGATGTGTCGGATCTAAAAGTGCAAATATAGCAGTTAAGATGTAAACTACAACACATCGCATTCGTTCTCCGGACAACGTCCTGTAATCTTGCAAAGCCCTTTTCCGGGCTTGGTAGCGGGACTTTGAGAAGGAACAAAGAAGAAGGAGAAGAAGAAGGAGAACAAGAATAAGAAGAGGACACATATGACGTACCGGGATTGATTGCAGAAATATGTTGGGACGTCACTGCCCCTTTGATTGTACCGATTGTTTTGTGAACTGTAAACTCAAGATCATTAAATATCGGGGTCTGTAATTCAGAATTATAAAAGAAATAGACGGATTATTGATTCATTTCTGTTGCTTTCCATTCTTCTACAAAAAGCACCCCCAAAAAAACAACTGAGTTCATGCGTTAGTTACTGCTTTTCATTAGCGGTTCAAAACTGTTCAGATTGGTGTATTGTGCAACTTTTTGTTTGTGCAATTCACTTCTTCTCATTTCTACACAAAAACCGATTAATAATTTTTTCCCTTGAGACTAAACTTCCCCGACAAAATTTCTTGAATTGATCCCTTCTAAGCGTACGGAAAGTAGTGGCAACTTACCTGCCAAGAAACTAATAGTGGCCAAATAGGTTGGCAGTTGTAAGAGTCACGTTCTGAAAGGAAACGCTACTTACGTTCCCTTTTAAAGCAGCAAAAAATATAATTTTAGGACAAAATAGAGTGGAATGGTTCTTCAAATGCGCGTATTTCCAATTAAAGTGGAGTTATCAGAAATTGGTACAAGATAATGTTACTTGTTGTCATAAATATAAACTAGTAAATGAAAAGTCATCCACATGGATAGATCCAATAAAAAATATATTTACATTACTTAACACAACGTAATGTATTTATACTGATTTGGAGTTTGGAATACTCTGCAGAGTCGCTATACAACCAGTTACATGAACAATATTAGGAAAATAGAAAGGGAAAGGGACCTAGTGGTTGCAGTAGACCAAACAGGTAAGATACGTTAGCAAATCCACGTGTCAGTGAAAAAGGTTAGTGTAATGCTCGGTATTATAAAAGGAAATATTAAACATGGGGGATAAAATATGATAGTCAAACTTTTTTAAAGCATGGCTGAGACCTAAATTGGAGTACTCTGTCCAGGTGCAGACAGAAGAGCTACAAAAAATGATCGTGGGATTTCAGAATTAAATTACCAGGAAAGACTCGGAAAGAGTAAGCTAAGTTAAGTTACGTGAAGCTAAGTTATGTTAAGTTAGCTTAACTTAACGTCTTTATACTGGTTTGGAAGATGTGCAGATTCTGTATACAACCAGTTATCTGTATACAACCAGTCACATTTACATCACCTTGCTCTAAAAGCTATGCGCATCAAATTTATTCTTAAATGCATTAGCCGTCCCTGTCTCCACTACCGCCACTGGCAATGCATTCCAAGCAGTCACCACTCTTTGAGTAAAAAAATATTTCCTAATATTAAATCTGGACCTCTCTTTAGTCAGCTTGTAGCTATGCCCTCCTGTTATTGTGGGTGGCTGTATTTTAAAAAAAAACTTGTTATAGTCTAATTTATCCAGTCCTCTGATCATCTTATAAACCTGTATTAAGTCACCTCGAATTCTTCTCTCTTCTAGACACTGTAGGCCGGTTTTCTTTCCTCATAACTGTAATTCTGGAATCCCCACTATCAGCTTTATCGCTCTTTTTTGTATTCTTTCCAGCATGTTTATATCCCCTCTATAATAAGGACTCCACACCTGTACACAGTACTAGGACTAACTAATGCTTTATACAGTTTGACTATCACTTCCTTGCTCCTATGTTTAATATTTCTTTTTATCATACATAACATTGCATTTGTCTTTTTCACTACTACCTTAACTTGCTCACACCTTTCCTGTATGATCTATTATAACCACTATGTCCCTTTCCTTATCTATCTTTCTAATATTGTTCTCTCCCATTATATAATTATGTTCCATATTGGATCTACCCATGTGGATGACTACATGTATCTACATTAAACTCTCTTGCCAGCTTACAGACAATTCTCGAATTTTATCTAAATCCGACCTCAATATATCTACTTCTGCTTTAGATGAGACACTACTGCATAGTTTTGTGTCATCAGCAAATTTTTCAATAATGGATCCCATATCAATGTCCAAATCATTTATATATATATCAAGAACAAAATTGGCCCCACAAGCGAGCCCTGTGGAACACCACTTTTCACTTCACTCCACTCAGAGTACTCTTTATTTATCCCCACCCTCTGCCTTTCTACCCGTTAACCAATTTTCAATCCATTTGGCAACTCCCCCCCCCCCCCCCCCCATCCCATGTGATTTTAACTTTCGAAATAATCTTTGATGAGGTACTCTTTCAAAGGCCTTTGTAAAATCTAGATAAATAACATCCATTGGCTCCTCTTATCTTTCATTTTGGTAACCTCCTCCATGAATTCTAATATATTTGTTAAGCATGATCTCTATCTAGTAAACGCACGATGACTATTTCTAATTAGATTAAAATGTGTCTAAATGCATTACAATGTTTTTTTTTATTATTGACTCTAACAATTTACAGACTGTGCTCGTTAAACTCACCGGTCTATAATTCGCTGGATCTGATTTTTTGCCCTTTTTGAATAAGGTGATCACTCCTGCATGTTTCCAATACCGTGGAACAATCCCTTTTGTAAGTGATTGAGAACATAATATAGCCAATGGTTTTGCTAGTTGGTCTCTAATTTCAAACAGCAATTTTGGATGAATACCATCTTGACTTGGACATTTATCCAATTTCAACCCCTCCAATTTAAAAAAAAACCATTTCCTCTGTAATACAGATTGATGATAATCTCTTTGAAAAATATCTATAGGCTCTGGGATCTTTGAGCAGTCCTCTTTTGTGTAGACTGAGCCAAAGTACTGATTGAGTAGATTAGCTGCCTCCCTATTTTCACTTATTATTTTCCCTGCACTGTCTATGAGAGGGCCTACTTTGTCTTTCGTTCTTTGTTTATTTCTAACATAAGAGAAGAAGCTTTTACTATCAGTCTTGATTCTCTGAGCAAGTTTTTTTTCAGTCTATTTTCAGTCAAGTTTTTTTTTCGAATTCAATTTTTGCTGTTTTATTTGCTTCCTGAGAAATGTTCTGCTTGTCCAAATATTTTATATATGTTTTATTTTATTTACCTGCCTCTATATATTTTTTCCATTCTATGTTTTTCGCTATTCTACATTTCACTACAAATCTAGTTATCCACTTTTTACTCTTGGGGTTTACCTCCCTACATGGAACACATTCCTCTTTTAGCGTTTCTAGAACTGTTTTAAAACTCTCTCACTCCTGTTCAACATCTGTTCCTCCGACAATATCTTTCCAGATTATGTGGTTCGCTGCCTCTTTCAGCTTCTTAATATCTGCCTTACAGTAGTCGTATGTTCGCGTGTTTATGTTTACTTCTTTCCCTGCAATAAGATCCCAACGGATGATTTGATTGTTTCTTGAGCCAAACAGTTCCCCAATGGTAACGTCTTCAATCATATTTTCCTCTGTAGTAAAAATTAGGTCGAGTGTGTTTTTGCTTCTGGTGGCTGCTTCTACATGTTGAATTAATAAAATCGTCAGTTAGGCACTTAACAAAAGGTTTTGACTCTACAAGTGCTTCTGCCATTTCCTATTTTATTTCTGGAAAGTTGAAATCCCCCATTAATAATAATTTCCCTTCACTTGCCTATGATATGCTACTAAACAGCTCCTCATCTTCCTATTTTTGACTGGATGGACAGTTGAGTTAAGTTAATTTATGTTGTATTATATTCTGTTAATTTAGTGATTTACATTTGTCTTGTCGCAGTACGTCTTTGTCTTTTTCCAGTTTCACAACCAAATGTGAGCACCGAGATGATGTTAGAGTTAAGTACCCTGAGGGTGACACGTTTACCCAGTGATGTAGATCTCCAAATATTCGTTAATTGTTTGAATGCTTTTAAGGCCAATGCAATTCGAGTGAGACTCTTGAAAATAGATGAATGCGTTTGAAAATAAGTCCATTAAACGTCTATTTAGCATTGGGAATTCAAATAATTCACTACTAATGAACGTACGATTACAGTCCAACCAAAATTATGTTTCTGATGTCATCAGGAAGAAACGTTGGCAGGACAGCAGGTATGCGCTCTGGATGAACAATAATAGACTACCGTTATAGGGGATTATGTGGGAGCCTGGCGGCAATTGAGAGAAATGCAGACCCAGAGAGAATATAGACAGAACTATCACAAGAGTGATCCATGTATCCATGTGAACCATGGATATTGGGAATATGCAAGAACTACAGCGAGTGGCGACAGACCGATCGAGCTGGAGGGGGGGGGGGGGGGGGGGGGTTCTTGAGTTAGGTCTCTTCCGCTGAAAGACCATGGAGAGAGAGAGAGAAAGAGAAAGAAATAGATAGAGAGAGAAAGAGAGAGAGAGAGAGAGAGTGATAGAGAGATACAGAGAAAGAGAGTGATATAGAGAGAGATATAGAGAGTGGGAGTCTGGCAGTGCGCAAGAATAGGTATAGATCGTCTTGAAAAGAAATGTTATTATATTTTTATAGTGTTTCAACAAATGATTTTGTACTTCGTAGAGAATTAATGCCAGTTTGTTAGCCGATGTGGATGTGTTTTTATTTTATGTAGTAAAATTTTCGTTTCAAGTATCTCCTATCGTGATTCTCAATCAGACGATCATCAGGCTGGATATCGATCGAGATTGCATATTTACATCTGTTGACAAATTCTGGTAAATGTGCAACTATACAAATTCATTGTCATTTTTATTTCTTTTTTGGCAACTGACATCTCTTTTTGGGATCTGTTTAAAAAAAAGAAAAAATTTTACTTTTTAAAATACCTCTCACTAATGATGTTACAAAAATCAGACACAATAAAACCGTATTCATTATGTTTATCTGGAGAGTTGATTCTGAAATGCAGGTAGTCGTTTTCGACATGTGCCAATAATCGAACAGTGTAGGAGTTTTCTTAGATCTGAACTCCTAATACACAATCCATAGAAAATTATTTAAATGTAGGTTAAGAAATAGTATTTCACATTACATATATATATATATATATCTTGATCTTGATGACACGTTCCTCAGCGTAGCTGCGGGTCTCAACTTCATTTCCAGCGGACCCTGTCTTAAGCCACGGAAGTCCAGTGTGTGGTAAATGCTCCTCTAGAGATATCACCGATGTTGCAGCGTACAACAAGAGTTGTCTGACCAACGCATTGGAGGTCTTCCTTGCGGTCTCTTCTTACCTCGGGGGTACCAGACTGCTGACGCTGTGCTCCATCGACCATCGTTTCGTCACAACATGTGACCTGCCCATCTATGTTTTGCTTTGTCTGCATGGATTACCGCATCCTTCAACAGGGACAGTCTTCTTATGTCAGAATTGTGGTGACCTTGCATATGTTGGTTACGGAAAGTGATTCTTGTCAGTTCAGATTCCTGGTTATTCTCCATATTGAGAAGGCATCTGAGATACATCTACTCGTTGACATCCTCTAATCGTACCTCGCCAAGGAAGACAGGATCACAAGTGGTGAAGCAATTGCCCAATACTTTGGTTTTCCAGACATTCATCTCCAGTCCCGCTTTCTTGCCCTCTCCATAGAGCAGCTGCATCATTTGGTTGGCTTCTGCTGCTGACTCTGTGATGAACACAATGTCATCGGCAAATGGAGGGTGATTGAAGCGTCTGCCGTCAATAAGGATGCTAACAGTACCCCAGTTGAATCGGCTAACGACTGATTACAAACATGCAGAGAATAAATTCGGTGAGATAGGATCGCCCTGGTGGACCCCCTTTTGAATTGGTACCACACTTGGACGTTTGAAGGAACGAAATGTGGTAGTGCAGTTCGTTTAACTGTTGGTGAAGACTCTGGTGTAACCAGGATCCACACCTTGTTCCAACAATAAACTCCAGACAAATATTCTACCGAATCATAAGCCTTTTTATAGTACATGAAGGTGAATACCAAGGGCGTCTGAAACTCTCGGGCTACCTCAATAAGGCGGCAAAAGGTTGAAATATGGTCCATTGGGCTGTACGAACGCCGAAAGCCTTCCTGTTCGATTGGATGCGATTCTTCTAGAGCGGTGCGGACTCTCTCTGGCAAGGAAGTTATTTTGTAAATAACTTCTAAGTGATCGGGGGGAGAGTAATTGGATGATAGTTTCCTAGATCCTTTTTGTCTCTGCCTGTACAAGAGTGTTATCCTCGAGTTGTGCAAGACAGATGGTGTTCCCGCCGACTGAAAATAACGTGTAAAATGTAAAATGTTGCTCTAGGACTTGATAAATCTATATATATATATATATATATATATATATATATATATATATATATATATATATATATATATATATATATATCCGGTATTATTAGATTTTCTACAAAATACATATTATGTTTTCCTTCACTTTCAACTGACTACGAACTACCATATTTATATTTTATAGACATATTAAGTCTGTTTTCTAGCATCAGTTATTATTTTCACACAATTTTTTATCTGCGTCTATTAACAATCGGCTAACTTGTTTATCTGTTAGTTATTTACAATGAAACAGTTGTAAGTAATTTTCTTTTGCCAACACCTTGTGTGTGTGTGTGTGTCGTGTGTGTGTGTGTGCATGCTTGCGTGCGTGTGTGTGTGTGTGTGTGTTGGTGCGTGCTTGCGTGCGTGCGTGTGTGTGTGTGTGCGTGCGTGCGTGCGTGCGAGTGTGTGTGTCTAGGACAATTTGACGCAGTTACTGTCGTTTTATATATTCTTTTGAGAATTGTGAAATTAATCTTGTTTCGTGTTTTTGCAAAGCATATTTAACATCGTAATGTTGTGTTAAAATATGTTAAATTCTATTTTGTTCAAATATAAGAAATAAGGCGGTAATTATTAGCTATTTTAGAATCATTCTCGAAAGCTTAAACAAATTTGTTATCAGAGGGCAATAACTGTACTTATACAATTTGTCAAGAAAATATGTATTATATCCCTTTATGATTACTTTCTTCAAGGAACCCAACCCATTTGTTTGCCTCTCCACCCAATTCCTAAAAATCGACTAAAAAGAGATTGTTCATGAAGTTAGCAATCTCCCAAGTGATACGAACTGTTGCAGAAATCACCATTGAATGAAATCATATATGTGCGATAATACAGGCTGACCTGTACTTGTGACGCCATGCTCCATAGAAAGTGAAGAACAACGAGGAATATATGAGTTCCATAGAACGTATTCAGTTCATTTAACGTGTCGTCTCTTCTTTCTCGTTGTCACCTGCTTCATAGGTCGATTACTGACAAAGTGGCCATTGACCCTTGCACCTGGTGTTAGCCAGTCCTAGATCATCATTCGTGTGGTGCTCCATCCCTCCATGATTCATGATTTCCGCATCGGCTGCTATACTTTTTCATTAATCAGTCTTAGGTGATACATTATTCCCCTCCGATATTGTGTCCATACCATGGTGGGTCTAGTTTATTGTATCCCGTTCCCTTCCTAGGATATGACCAACACAATTCCAACATAAACATATTATGAGGATGTCCAGATCTTCGTCCCTTCTCCGAACAAACAGTCCATGGATGGGGTCTTATGGGCCTTTATATTTGTTGCCTTTTAGATTGTGTTACATATGGGCCTAAATATATCATTAAACTATCGTATATTAAGTATTAGATGTGAGATGGAGGATGTTATGGGTCAGGGAGTTGCATGTAACAGTATCACCGGCCAGGACAACGTAAGGGATTGAGACATCAGTTTATTCTCTGAAGCTAAAATTGGTTAGCAGATGGATAGAATTTATCATTCTGCGGACACGTCTTAACCAAGGTCTGGGTGGAAGAGGGTCTGGTTAACCAGTGTCTGAGTGGAAGAGGGTCTGACGAACCAAGGTCTGAGTGGGAAAGTGTTTGGTTAAACAAGGTCTGAGTGGAAAAGTGTTTGGTTAAACAAGGTCTGAGTGGGAAAGGGTCTGACGAGACAAGGTCTGAGTGGGAAAGTGTTTGGTTAAACAAGGTCTGAGTGGAAAAGTGTTTGGTTAAACAAGGTCTGAGTGGGAAAGGGTCTGACGAGACAAGGTCTGAGTGGGAAAGTGTTTGGTTAAACAAGGTCTGAGTGGAAAAGTGTTTGGTTAAACAAGATCTGAGTGGGAAAGGGTCTGACGAGCCAAGGTCTGAGTGGAAAAGTGTTTGTTTAAACGAAGTCTGAGTGGAAAAGTGTTTGGTTAAACAAGGTCTGAGTGGGAAATTATTTGGTTAAATAAGGTCTGAATGGAAAAGTGTTTGGTTAAACAAGGTCTGAGTGGAAAAGTGTTTGGTTAAACAAGGTCTGCGTGGAAAAGTGTTTTGTTAAACAAGGTCTGAGAGGGAAAGGGTCTGACGAGCCAAAGCTGGTGAAAAAAAAATTTGTTCCGGTGAACCAAGTCTGGTGGCAAAAAACGGTCTCACGAACCAAGTCTGGTTGCAAAAAAGGGTTCTGGTGAACCAAGTCGGATGGCAAAAAACGGTCTTACGAACCATGTCTAGTGGCAAAAAAAGGCTCCGGTGAACCAAGTCTGGTGGCAAAAAACAGTCTCACAAACCAAATCTGATGGCAAAAACGGGTTCTGGTGAACCAAGTCTGGTGGCAAAAAAGAGTTCTGGTAAATCCTTGAATACACATCCCAAAGTCTCGTGTTGAAAAGGGTCTGGTGAACCCAATGTCAGTATTGGAAAAATGGAGATGAACCATAAAAATCCTCAGGGAACACATTCACTGAGATCAGGTTACACGGATACCAGAGAGAAACGTTCTCTGAGATCAGGTGTAACACGGGCACCAGAGGGAAACATTCTCTGAGACCAGATGTAACACGGGCACTAAAGGGACACGTTCTCTGAGATCAGGTTAACACAGGCATCAGAGTGACACGTTTTCTGAGATCAGGTGTAACACGGGCACCAGAGGGAAACGTACTCAACGCTTGGGCACTGTTATTTGGTCCAAGAGTGAGTTGCATCTTTAAGCTCATTCTAACCCATGTAATAAGATTTTGTCGTTCAGAATAATTCAGTCATCTAGAGACAAGCAAATTCATCACAACACCGACGCCCTAGAGAAACGTCAGAGACAACCAGTTATCTAGTTAGCCACTAATGTTTAACACGATTTAATTTGATCAACTTTAGAGATTTGTATAGAGTGTCACAGATATTACTTAGACTACCGATCTGGGTATATAGTTCCAGGCATTTCAAATATATACAAACGGAAAGATGCATCAGACCTGCTAAGATTCCATGAGATAGAAAGATATATTGATATTTAGCTAGTTCCGCTATAGCCATGTTGTAAACCATAGATTTGTAATAAGTAAATATTTTATTTTATTGTTCTAATAATCTTCAGAGTTTTCAATGTTGGACTCGTAACGTCATGTCTTAAATATGTTAACACATTCAGAAATACATTCTTGCTCTATCACTAGGTGAAGGAGAGAATAGGAATGCCGAAGAGCACATTCAACAACATTAACAATACATTGACATTCAAACAATTAATAAAACACTGAAAATAGATCCGTCAGGTGTTATATATAATCGGCTTTGCTCTGTGGTGTAGAAACATGGAGACGAACAATCAGCTTATTGATGAGGTCGAAGCCTTTAAAATGTGAATACACAGAAGATGGGCCGCATCTCATCGAAAGAGTAGAACAAATAGGGAGGGTATGAAGTGGTTGGAAAGGGGAAAAGAATTACTAAAGAAAATACAAGTCTAACAAATACAATATTTTTGACATATAAGGAGACAGGACACAATCCTGAAAACAATACTGTAGGGACAAGTGGAAGGTAGACGGACGAAGACAGCCTTATAAGTGGGGAGACAACATTAAAAGATGGACTGACAACAGTCTATCAGAGTTTACCATCAATGTTGGGGAGTGGGGGGTAGAGATCTATTTCCGTCAATCTGCAATGCGGAGATGGTACGTGACATCATTATCGACTTTCTCCATTCGTACAGCTGCTGAGTGTTTGTGAGGCTTTAGCGTATTTAATTATTGACTGCAAGGAAGACTAATTATAGAATACTCGAAATGGCACAAACACAACCATTACAGAGATCAGAACAAGAGAGGCATTCTCTTCTAGACATGTTATTAGAAGGAACGGCTTGGGGCACGTTGTGACTACAGGAAAGATAGCAGGAAGATAGAGAATGTGTTGGACAGTCTGAGAGAATAGCATGAGAGATGATCATCAACAGAGTTGGTAAACGACACACCTGATAGAAGTGGATGGAGGTCCATGCCAACGCCAACCGATAAAGCACCTGATGATGATAATGTATATAAACAAAACCTGAACAGTTATTCACCGTTCTCTAGAAGGTTTATAACCCTTCTTACACACACACACACACACACACACACACACACACACACACGCACGCACGCACGCACACACGCACGCACGCACGCACGCACGCACGCACACAACATTTAGCGACCATACTTCTGTGAGCAAGAACATCCTGTCTGGTATGAATCACACAGAGACATCTTGGATCACTGAAACACTAGCACTGGTCCATACAGACAGACACGGCCATCCAAGTACTGGTCTAAGCGTCCTGATAACCCCCAAAGGACTACGGTAAGGGGTGGAAATATGCGTGCCTCCCCAGTAGAATACTCAGAGGCAAAACTTGAAAGAAAGTATGCTTCTTTCTTTCTAAAAAAAACCCAGATATATTTCCCTTATAAACGTAACCGCCTGTCTGAAATGGCTCTTGTCGAAGAAACAATACTTTCTGTGTTCTTGGCATGGAACAGGACCGACTCAGAGAAAATGTTTTCCATCATAATACGAGAAAATGCAACCTTTTACACTTCGGACCGTATAGTCCGTAAGGTGATATCAGGACATATTAACCAGTGTGTGTATGCGTGTGTGGGTCTGTATGTACCTATGATATGGCGATCTCCGAGGTCAACCTCAACTAAAGTGCAACTAAAGGGCCTCACCATGAGAGCACGTGTTAGCGTGTGTGAATGGAAGACTATAAACCCTGTTGAATATAGGTCACTGATTATTTCTAATACGTTGGCTGGCTGGCGGTGTAATTATTGGTAATTGATCTCCTTTTGGTAGCGAGCAGCATGCCTCTGTCGAAATTAGTCTTCTATACACTGAACCTTAAACATTGTATGTTTTTATTTCGTCCATATAATGTTTGTGTGCATGGGGTCAACAAGCAGACCCTACCTGTGCTGTTTTCTCAAATTCTTTCCAACTTCTTCCCCTGTTCCTGTCTCTTCTTTTGTTGTTGTGTGTGTGTAGATTTTGAATTTCCCTTGTCTTTTTTTATCTGGGGCGGTGAGGATGGGTGGGGGAATTGGAGACGTTTCCACCAGAATTATTGCTTAGTGATATTGAACTGGAGTTGTAGTAACGTGAGGCCGATCCAGCGCCATCTCTTCTTATATTTCTGTTCCACATGTCATTGTCATGTTCTCTCCATCACCGCAAGCAGCACGGGGTCACAAGATTTTATTTCAGCCTTGTTGGACCACTACAAGCAGGACACGCCCACAAGATTTTAGTTTCAACCTTGTTGGACCACTACATGCAGGACACGCCCACACGTTGTTAGTTACAGCCTTGTTGGACCACTACATGCAGGACACGCCTACAAGATTTCAGTTCCAACCTTGTCTGACCACTACATGCAGGACACGCCCACAAGATTTCAGTTCCAACCTTGTCTGACCACTACAAGCAGGACACGCCCACAAGATTTCAGTTCCAACCTTGTCTGACCACTACAAGCAGGACACGCCCACAAGATTTCAGTTCCAACCTTGTCTGACCAATACAAGCAGGACACGCCCACAAGATTTCAGTTCCAACCTTGTCTGACCACTACAAGCAGGACACGCCCACAAGATTTCAGTTCCAACCTTGTCTGACCACTACAAGCAGGACACGCCCACAAGATTTCAGTTCCAACCTTGTCTGACCACTACAAGCAGGACGCGCGCACAAGATTTCAGTTCCAACCTTGTCTGACCACTACAAGAAGGATATACCCACAAGATTTTATTTCCAACCTTGTCTGACCACTACAAGCAGGAAAAAGGATTCATTGATGAAGACCAATAATCACTTAATAGTTCGCTGATCGGTCATGTTTCTACTTCATAGACGAGAAATGATATCACATTAGAGTTGGTCCTTAACTTGGTCTGCATTTTGATCATTGGATAGTGTCATTTTCTTCATTGGATAGTGCCATTTGGATTCAACACGACAAAGATGACTTTTGCTTTTAATCTGCTGTTTGTTTTACTTCCTCGTCTGCACCGTCTGTGATGATGCTCCTTAGGCATTTGATACTCTCTACCTCGTCTAACGAGCGCAAGTTTAAGTTAAAGGTTACAGGCGAGGACTTCGTCGCCTCGGATTTCTCCATATGGTTTAGTCTCTCTCGGCAGAAGGGTATCCCGCCTGCCGACTAAAGTAAGTCGCATGTCATTTTACAGAACGTAGCCTCTTACAACCGCCACCTATTTGGCTGTTATAAGTTTCTTGGCAAGTGTGCAGTACGGTAGGTTGCCATTACTTTCATAGGAGCATTAGCCCGAGGAAAAAACCAAGTGTCTGCCAAACTGGACACAAGTGGGAATCGAACCCGGTGAGTTGGGATTGTGAAAACCGAGCAAGTTTCACCACTAGGCCACACAGCATCGCCTTCCGAGAGCATCGCACAAAGCACGAACTCCGTAGCTTCAGTTCCGTCGCATTCTCTGGTTGTATTATGTAGGGGCTACAATTCTTAGTTGTATTGTGTAGGTGCTGTAATTCTTAGTTGTATTATATAGGGGCTGTAATTCTTAGTTGTATTGTGTAGGTGCTGTAATTCTTAGTTGTATTATGTAGGGTCTGTAATTCTTAGTTGTATTGTGTAGGTGCTGTAATTCTTAGTTGTATTATGTAGGGGCTGTAATTCTTAGTTGTATTGTGTAGGGGCTGTAATTCTTAGTTGTGTTATGTAGGGGCTACAATTCTAGTTGTGTTATGTAGAGGCTACAATTCTAGTTGTGTTATGTAGGGGCTACAATTCTAGTTGTGTTATGTAGGGGCTGCAATTCTTAGTTGTATTGTGTAAGGGGCTGCAATTCTTAGTTGTATTCTGTAGGTGCTGTAATTCTTAGTTGTATTATGTAGGGGCTGTAATTCTTAGTTGTATTGTGTAGGGGCTGTAATTCTTAGTTGTGTTATGTAGGGGCTACAATTCTAGTTGTGTTATGTAGAGGCTACAATTGTTAGTTGTGTTATGTAGGGCCTGCAATTCTTAGTTACTATCTCTAAGGTGTTACTTCTCGTATATAGTATTTCTGCGGACGCGTGTTCAAGCGGTTAATTGACGCGACTCACAACCCGAAGGTGCAGGGTTCGCTTCCCAATCATTGCAGCGGCCATTACCCAGGGAAAATTCAGGAGAAAACAGACCATTACAAAAAATGGAGGCTGAAGTCGGATGCACTGTGCCGACAGGAGTAAAATGAAAACATAGTGCAACGTACACCGTCCTTGAGAATGTAGAAATAAGAAGAAACAAGAAAAATATTTTAAAACATAGTATTTCTCAATGGGGGGGGGGTGTCGCTATAACTCAATGGGTGCCTCTTCAGTTGAGAATAAATTCGCACAACTCTCAAGACAGGAACCTTCCGATTCGTAAGTTTCTAGCGCCTGCTGGTCTCAAGAGAGCTGGCGCCTCGTCGTATTGAAGATGGGCGATACATTTAATGGTCTCATGTGTTCATGTTGCGTACATAGAAGAGCCACTGGCATTTGTAACTTGCAACATCTGGATGTTAAGATAATGTTTCGGCACACCCTCGAAATGTAAAGAGAAACCTACACAAAAATGTCCAGCATTTTAAAAAGGCAGCCTCTCCATCAGGCAAAGACACAACAGGCCAGTCAGCTGTTTCTCCGCATGCTCGCATGCTCAATTGAAAGTAAATACACAAACAAAAGAAAACCAAATCTACGACAAGATGTAGAAGAGGAGCGACAAGGAAAGACCGAAAAGGTTAAGCGTTTTGATGAGTAGTTGGTCGACTGAATGACAGCCTTCTGACCACAAGGATGTTTGTTCAAAACCTCGGTAAAGCTTACGTTTTTTTCCAGTCGGGGATAACACCTGGCAAGTGACATTCTTTTCTTTTCTTTTCGCTTATCCCATTTGTGCCTCTCAGCGTCAGGTTATGAAGAGATCTAGAACAAACCCGTCTGTGTGCCTCATGCACAGCAGCATTCACTGCCTCAGATATTTCTGTAAGTCACATTTTTCGTGGTCTGCCTTTGATTCCATTTGATTTAAATTGCATTGCTAGTTTGTTTGTTTGTTTTGTTGTTTTTTTTTGGTTTGGGGGAGGGGGGGGGGGGTTGTGTGGTGGTAGGCTTGTTGTGTGGTGGTAGGCTTGTTGTGTGGTGGTAGGTTTGTTATGTTGTGGTAGGCTTGTTGTGTGGTGGTAGGCTTGTTATGTGGTGGTAGGCTTGTTATGTGGTGGTAGGCTTGTTATGTGGCCAAACCATTTTAGTTGCAGCCTTCTGATGTAGTTTAATAATGGTACTGTTCCAACTAGTCTCCTGGTGTCATCGTTTCTGATCATGTCTCTCCTTGTTACACCCAATTTTGTTTTCAGGCATTTCATTTCTGTTGTTACGATTTGACGTTTTCCATTTGATGTTAGGTTAGTGTCCTGTTTTGATATTGGTAGCATAGTGTCGGGATGAAAATCGTGTTGTATAAAGCTCTTTTTGTAGTTATTGTCAATGTGCTTGCAATTAAGTATTGGAGTTAATTGTTCAAAGATCTGATTTACCTTATTGGATCTTTGATGGATTTCCGATTTAATTCTTCTGTCTACTGATAAAGTAATCCCTAAGTATGTGAAATCTTTCACCCGTCTGATTTTCAATGGCGATATTAATGTCTTCGGCAATTCTAGATACTTTCATGACCACAGTTTTTTCTACATTGATTTTCATGCTGTGTTCTTCGCATGTTGTAGTTAGTTGATCATCACGTTGTTGCAAGTGTAGTTCTGAAATTGGCATGACTGCTTGATCGTCAGCAAAAAGAAGTTCATTTAAGAGTTCGTCATGTTGCTACCTTCATTTGGGTTGGCTGCTTTACACATGTGGTCTACATATATAATGATCGATAAATGTGATAGCACACATCCTTGTGGTACTCCCGATTTGATATGAAATTTTGCTGAGAGTCCGGTTATTGTTCGAACAGAGCACCGGCTATTTATTCAAATACTTTTGCACAGGTTAATTAGGTGGTCATAGTGTGCCAATAATTTCTATAGGTAATGTCTATCTACCCTGTCAAAAGCTTATCTTGGTCTACAAATGCAACATACAGTTCCTGATTGTATTCAATTGTTTTCTTCATAAATTGTCGGAGTGCAAAAGTTGATCCGCACAGCATCTGTTCTTTCTAAATCCCATCTGAGTATGGTTCAGCGGAGATTCGACGATGTAGCGTAATCTTTTTTTCTTAGATTTCACCAAATATTTTGCAACTGTGACTCATGATCTATTCCTCTATATTTTGTGTAGTCTCCCTACCTTTCTTTTACTAAATTGTAATTAAAATTGCATTTCTCTGGACATTTCTTGGGTGGAGCAGCTTGTAAAGCAGATCTAATTTTTGAAAGTGGGATGTTTGGTCCTAACTCCATACATACGTGAACTTAACTTGACTTAACGCTTTTATACTGGTTTAAAAGACTCTGCAAAGTCTGTATACAACCAGTGTAATTTACCTTACCTTGCGCTAAAAGTTATGCGCATCCAATTTATTCTTAAATGCATTAATTGTCCCTGCCTCCACTACCTCCTGTGGAAATGCATTCCAAGTATTAACCACTCTCTGACTAAAAAAAACAATTCATAATATCTGATCTGGACTGCTCTTTAGTTAATTTGTAGCTATGCCCGCTTGTTGTGGGTAGTTGCATTTTGAAAAAAAACTTGTTAGTCTAATTTATCCGTACCTTTGATCATCCTATAAACCTGTATTAAGTCGCCTCTAATTCTTCTCTTTTCCAGACAATGTAGACACGTTTTTCTCTTTCCTCATAGCAGTTATTCTGAAATCCCACTATGAGCTTTGTTGCTCTTTTTTGAATTATTTCCAGCATGTTTATATACTCTCTATGATAAGAACTCCCTACATGTACACAGTACTCCAATCTAGGTAAAACGAATGCTTTATACAGTTTGACTATCACTTCTTTGCTCCTATGTTTAATATTTCTTTTTACCATGCCTAACATTGTATTTCCTTTTTTTCACTGCTTCCTGAACTTGCTCACTCACCTTACCTGTATAATCTATTAAAACCACTAGGTCCCTTGCCTTATATATCATTCTAGTATTGTTCTCGCTCATTCTGTAATTATGTTCCACATTTGATCTACCCATGTGGATGACTGTACATTTATCTACATTAAACTCTCTTTGCCAGCTTACAGAACATTCTTAAATTTTATCTAAATCCGATCTCAATATATGCACTTATACTTTAGATGAGACACTACTGCATAGTTTTGTGTCATCAGCAAATTTTGCAATCATGAATCCCATATCAATGTCCAAATCATTTATATACATCAAGAACAAAATTGGTCCCACAACAGAGCCCTGTAGCACTCCACTTTTCACTTCACATCACTCAGAGTACTCCTTATTTATGCCAACACTGACTTCTTCCCGATAACCAATTTTCAATTCATTTCATAATTTCCCCACCTATTTCAAATGATTTTAACTTTCGAGATAATCGTTGATGAGGTACTCTGCAAAAGCCTTTGCAAAATATAGATAAATATCATTCACTGGCTCCCCTTTATCTATTATTTTAGTAACTTCGTCCATGAATTGTAATAGATTTGTTAAGCACGATCTCTCTATAAACCAATGCTGACTATTTATGATTGCCTAAATGCAATACAATGTTTACTTTGATTATTGACTCTTAACAATTTACAGACTATGCTCGTTAAACTCAATGGTCCATAATTTACTGGATCTGAATTTTTTGTCCTTTTTTAATAAGGGGATCACACCTGCATCTTTCCAATCTCGTGGAATAATCCCTTTTGCAAGTGATTGAGAACATAATATAGCCAATGGTTTTGCTAGTTGGTCTCTAATTTCAAACGGCAATTTTAGATAAATACCATCTTTCCTAGACATTTATCCACTTTCAACTCCAATTTTTTTTTTTTAAACCCATTTCCTCTGTAATACAGATTGATCTTAATCCCGCTGTTTCCATGTCTCTTTGAAAGATATCTACAGGCACTGGGATCTTGGTGCAGTTCTCGTTTTTGTAGACTGTGACAAAGTACTGATTGAGTAGATTAGCTGCCTCCCTATTCTCACTTATTATTTTTTTCTGTACTGTCTATGAGAGAACCTACTTTGTCTTTAATTCTTTGTTTATTTCTAACATAAGAAAAGAAGTTTATACTTTCAGTCTTGGTGATCTGAGCAAGTTTTTTTTTCGAAGTCTATGTTTGCTGTTTTATTCACTTTCTGAGCTATTTTCTGCTTGTCCAAATATTTTAAATATGTTTCTTTTGATATACCTGCCTCTATATATTTTTTTCAATGCTTTATTTTTCGCTCTTATACATTTCACTACAAACCTAGTTATCCACTTTTTACGCTTGGGGTTTACCTCCCTATATGGAACACATTCCTCTTTTAGCGTATCTAGAACTGCTTTAAAACTCTTCCACTCTTGTTCAACATCAGTTCCAACGACAATATCTTTCCAAATTTTGTGGCTCGCTGCCTCTTTCGTCTTCTAAACATCTGCCTTAGAGTAGTCTGTCATCTACGCTGGTATCTTTTTTGTTATTGATAACCTGTTGTTGATAAGTAGAGAAGTTCTTTAAAGTATTGCTGTCATATGTTCAGGACTAGTTGACTAGCCAAGGCCATTTATTGTGATTCCATTGTCGCCGTTAATCATTTCTGTTTGATTGTAACAATCATCTCTGTCCCTCAAATTTTTGGATATGTCGCGAAAGCGACATTTATTTCTAAATCCTTATAAATCAAGCTTTATGAATCTGCCGTGGACTTCAGCAATGAGTATTTACGCAGCAACGAATGTTTAAAATTAATTCTAATTTGTACGGTTTATTTTCAAAACAGGATGCAAGACCCAATTTGGAGCCCACATTTTTCTAAGAAGATTCAATATCACAGGAAAATTGTCTCGTGTCAGGACGATAAGTGTGTGCGTAAGCAAATTTCCAGTTGAGTATGATTAGTTGAGCGATATGTGAGTGGCCCTTAATGCACGAGTGCTTGAGTACAAGTGCTTAGTAAGAGGAAGGGGAGTTCAGTCATGTTTGCATGAGTAGGCTTTGGAGTAACCACGGTTACGTTTTCCTGTTAATATATTTTGGTCCGTTTTATTAAGGGACTTAGCGACTAAGTTACTCATTCAGGTTATTGCTCCAATGTGAAGCATATGAGCTCGCAACAGTTGCTCCATTTTCAGATAAGCATGTGTCCATATGCAGATTAATTTCCTGTTTGGTCCAATCTGTTTCAGAACTGACTACCGTGTCTCATTCTTCCCTTACGGGATCATGACGCTGAGCAGCGCATGAGTTGCAGCGGTCAGCGACCCATAGCTGACTGTTAGCGTCAGGGTTAGCGACCCATAGCTGACTGTTAGCGTCGGGGTCAGCGACCCATAGCTGACTTCTAGCATCATGGTTAAAGACCCATTGCTGACTGCTAGCGTCAGGGTTAGCGACCCATAGCTGACTGCTAGCTTCAGGACCAGCGACCCATAGCTGACTGTTAGCGTCAGGACCAGCGACCCATAGCTGACTGCTAGTTTCAGGACCAGCAACCCATAGCTGACTGTTGGCGTCAGAGCCAGCGACCCTTGGCTGACTGTTAGCGTCAGGGTTAGCGACACATATCTGACTGCTAGCGTCAGGGCCAGCGACCTATAGCTGACTTCTAGCATCATTGTTAGCGACCCATAACTGACTGTTAGCGTCAGGGTCAGCGACCCATAGCTGACTTATATCGTCATGGTTAGCGACCCATAGCTGACTGCTAGCGTCAGGGCCAGCGACCCATAGTTGACTGTTAGCGTCAGGGTTAGCGACCCATAGCTGACTGCTAGTTTCAGGACCAGCGACCCATAGCTGACTGCTAGCGTCAGGGTTAGCGACCCATAGCTGACTGTTGGCGTCAGAGCCAGCGACCCTTGGCTGACTGTTAGCGTCAGGGTTAGTGACCCATGGCTGACTGTTAGCGTTAGTACCAGCGACCCATAGCTGACTGTTAGCGTCAGGGCCAGCGAACCAGAGCTGCCAAGACCGAAAAGTGCAAATGGCACAGTCAAGTTGTATACTACGACACAACGCATTCTGTTCTCCAGACTACATCCTCCTAATTGCAAAGCCATTGTCGGGACTTGGTAGCGGGAGATTTAGAACGAACGAAGAAGAGGAAGATTCTTCACTAACACACCCACTGCGGCTCACTTAAACTGCTTTTTTGTTTTACATCATCTCTTGGTTTCTTGTTGTTATTTGTTAGTTGTTTTCGCTCGTTATTTGTTAGTTGTTTTCGTTCGTTATTTGTTAGTTGTTTTCGTTCGTTATTTGTTAGTTGTTTTCTCTCGTTATTTGTTATTTGTTTTTGTTATGTTCTTTGTCCCCGACGAAGGTCTTCTAGTCGTAACGTACGTTCGTTTTTGTTTATGTACTGGTGCGGTCACTGAACCATTAACTATATATGTATCCAGGAATTTATAATCATTTACCGTTTCGCGTTAATGCGAATCACATGTTGTAGCTGCAGCTGGTGCCTTCACATGAAGTTTGTATCCGAGCTTGTGCAGTCGCAAATTTTAATCAGCAGAATAGAGAAAGCACTAAATATTCAGGTAAAAAGCACATAACTTAAACAGATCAGAGAATTTAATATACAGATAAGACAAAAGGCTGGATAGAGACGTGGAAATCTAGAATATAGAAAGCTATCAGGTTTCCTATCATCTCTCACCATTATTAAGACACATACACATTCCAATGGAGACAAAGAGACAGCTGATAAATGATATTTTTATACAAACTCTCTGCTACCAGTGACAGAAATGGACTCTCACCAAAAAAACAAGAAAGAAAAATCATGGTTTGCGAAATGAGGTATTTGAGAAAGGTTGTCGGGGTCACGAGGTTAGACAGAGAGTACGAAACGAAGTAATCAGACAGACGATGGGTGCAACACCGTGCATGGAATACATCGAGAGGCATAGAATAAAATTCCTCGAACACATGACAAGAATGCAACAAAAGTTACCAGCTGCTCGTATCTACGCGTACAACACCAAACATCAGAGTTACAATTCAAGAGACAGACCACGAAAACGATGGATAGATGATGTCATTGAGACAATTCACAAATATGGAATGACAACAACATCGGCAACAAAGATGCTACACGACCGAAAACTGCATCTCCCCACGGCTTCTAACAAGGCAAGTGGGTAGAAGATGATGATGATATTATGATGATGATTTTAATGTTAATAATTCTTCACATTGTGAGGTTCGAAGTCACAAACATAAACTTCTTTAGGACATACTAGAAAGGTGGCCAGGCGTTCTGTTCTATTCATTGGGGTGCCACTCAGTGACTGAGTAGTCTAAGGAAGAGGTAGTTCTATAGCAGACACTGTGCTGTCAGAGATGAAGTGTTAGTGGCCCGATTTTACTTGATCTCAGCTTTCTATGAGATGGACTAACCAGTTCTCTTTCCACAGCTTATCTGCACTCATATGCATTCATTTACACTCATTGACACTTATTTACACTCAGTTACACTCATTGACACTTATTTATAGCTTATTTTACAACAATAGTAAAGACAATCATAATATGAATCGTCGGATAACATATACATGAAACAGCACAAGGGAAGCCATGTACTACTACTACTACCCCTGCTACTACTACTAATACTTTTACTACTACTACTACCCCTGCTACTATTACTACTACTACTGCACTACTACATTACTACCGCTAGTATTACTACTATCAACCTTTAGAAATTCAAGAGGAAGCAGATGCAAACATAATATGCATGCCGAAGTTGGGTGCCCTGGGCCGACAGTGCAATAAAAATAAAAACCGTAGTGCAACGCATACCGTTTTAGGGAATTGAGAAATAAGGCAAACGAAATTTAAAACAACCAAAGCCTGCTGTTACTAATAATATTGCCACATTTACTACTACTACCACTACTACTACCACTACTACTACCACTACTCCTACCACTACTACTACCAATACTACTACTACTACTACTACCACTACTACTACTGCCACTACTACTACTACCACTACTACTACTACCACTACTACTACTACCACTACTACTACTACCACTACTACTACTACTACTACTACTACCACTACTACTACTACCACTACTACTACTACCACTACTACTACTACCACTACTACTACTACTACTACTACCACTACTACTACTACCACTACTAATAACACCACTACTACTACCACTACTAATGGTCCTAATGTTACTATAAAGACTTATTATGTGATTGAGTCGCCCCGTCTCACCAAAATGATAAATAATTACTTACATAACAGGGAAAATATAAACAAGCATAGTTTCATTGGGATAACAGAAGTAACAAGAAGAGAAACACATTTAAACACATAGTTAGATACAGAAGTATTTAGTTTTACTTCTCAGTCAGTCAATCAATCATGAAGTTAGTCAGTCAATCAGTAAGTCAGTGTGAAAGGCATTCAGTCAGTCAGTAAGTTAGTTAGTCAGAACTCAATGAGTTGAAAGTTAGTTAGCTAATTAACTAGTTGGTGAGTCATTTTGTCAGTATATTAGTTAGTTACTCGCAGTTAGTTAGTTTATTTTTTCGGTCAATAAGTCAGTAAATTAGTTAGTTAGTTAGTTAGTTTAGTCAGTTAGCTAGTTAGTTAGTCAGATAGTTAGTTAGATAGTTATTTGGGTCAATTTGTTAGTTCGTTAGTTGGTTAGTCAGTTAATTAGTCAATTGGTTTGTTAGTTAGTCAGTTGATCAGTTTGTTAGTCAGTTTAACTGAATCTGCTCAGGATCTGTTGACAGGACAGAGTGCCCAACTCTGAAGTCCTCAACAGGGCTACAGATAGCCCAGATCAGATGGACAAGGCATGTTGTTCGCATGTCAGATGAGCGCCTCACTAACCAACGGTTGTACGGTGACCTCATGACAGGACATCGCTCGCAGGAGAGACAAAGAAACGATACACAGACACTCTTACAGTTTCTTTTAAAAGTTTCTCCATTGATGTTGCTGACTGGGAGCGGCTTGCTCCGAACCGCTCAGCCTGGCGCACTGCCATCACACAAGGTGCTTGCACCGCTGAGCAGAAGGCCATTACGAAGGCGCAGGAAAAGCGAGCTGCACGAAAGGAAAGAATGCAAGACTGCCCAATTAAAAATGCTGTTCATGTGTGCCGTACGTGCGGTAGAGTTTGTCACGCTAAAATCTGACTTTACAGTCACATCTGGATAAACATGTCTGATAGTGCCACTATCTTCGCTTGCGATGGGCAACTAACTAACTAACTAACTAACTTATCAGTTTATCAGTCAGTTCGTTTGTCAGTTAGTCAGTCAGTTAGTTAGTCAGTCAGTCAGTCAGATAGTTAGTTAGTATTTTGGTCAAGTTATCAGTACGCTAGTTAATTACTTAATGGGTCAATATGTCAGTACGTTAGTTAGTTAATTAGTTTGTTAGTTAGTAAGTTAATTAGTCAATTAGTCAGTTAGTTAGTTAGTTAGTTAGTTATTTAGTTAGTTAGTCAGTTAGTTAGGTCAATTTATTAGTTTGTTAGTTAGTCAGTTAGTTTGTCAGTTGTTGAATTTCTGTTTGAACGATCACATATTCTCTGATGAGAAGTTTTCAACTCTTGTGAAACATGTTTCTTCTATTAACTTACATTTCATCTGTTTTCTCCTTATTCATACCATGTTTCTTGATTAAAAATAATTTTAGATGATTTTTTTCTATGATAAATAATAGCCAGCATTCCTGTGTATTCTTGACTAATCTCTTTTATCACTAAATCTGCATCTGTGTTTGCGACCAATACGTCAAGGAGATACGCCGAAGACAAAGACAAAATGTGGTGGTCGAAGTCGAACAAAAAATCAATAGATGATTAAGCAGACCTCAGCCGCTTCACACAATGACAACATCCATTGAGTAAGAAGGTTAGCAGATCGCTCATAAGTCACATATACTGTAAGAAGTAATCGATTAGCGTTAGGTGTTGGCAGACACATAGCGAAAAAAAGACAAAGAGAGAGGGACTGTTGATAGAGAATAAAGACATTGGATAAAGTTAATCAGCCGATGCATATAATTGGTCATACACAACAGATCTATGACGAACTGCGAACTGGTTTGAAAGTCAATAAATAAATGGCGATAGCCATTTCGATATTCCTGGACACTCAAGGGCAGGTTTGACCGCAGAGTCACTGGCGTCGTCTGCCGCAACTCCAATGATCAACACCGGTTTCATGAAGCGAGATAAACGTTTGCTTGTCAGATCTGAACCGTCATGGTTGGAATACATTCATACATTTCCGTAGACTTCCCTTCTCATGTATCCTGTTTGCTCTCTTTTCCCTTCCATTACTTTTTCTTGACGTGTATAACTTTCTCTTACTTTTATAGTTTATGCATTCATTTCCGTACCTTCTTCCGTTTGATATGCGTATGTATGCGTATGTATGCGTATGTATGTGTGCGCGTTTGTGTTTGTGTGTGTGTGTGTGTGTGTGGGTATATACTTACTTCGTGAATCCTGGTATCCAATCAGGCAAGGTTCCCTGATGCCAGGTAGCCAAAAGCTGCTTGAGTCCGTGCCCTGGAGTATTATGATGGTCTAAGGGCATGATGCAGATCATCTCGTCAGCGGGCGGCCACAAGGGTTGTTGAAATGGTATGACCACCAGAAAGACACCCTCCTTGTTCATCTGTCGTCAGTCATGTGGAACATACATATTTATATGTGTGTGTGTGTGTGGTGTTTCTGTTGTGGGAAAGGGTGCAGGGGGGACGGGTTTAAGGGGACCTTTATGTCCCTGTGTGCACTCGTGTCTCTTAATATTTGTTTGGTTTTTGTATTTTTTATAATTTGTTGATGTTCTCGTCTGTGGTTATCTGTGTGCAATCATACTGACTATTTCTTGGTTCGACCACTTTATTCCACAACTGGCATACCTTGTAACAAACGTCCTAACCACTTTCAGGTATGGCTGCTAATTTAAACGACTAATTTTACATCATGTCTTGTTTGTTTGTTGCGATGTGTTAGCTGTTTTTTTATGTTTTGTTCCTGGCAAAGATCTTTTGGTCGTAACGTATGTGTCTCTTTGTCTGTATCCTAGTGCGGTCACTTAGTCATTGCATGTGTCTCTTTGTTTGTATCCTAGTGCGGTCACTTAGTCATTGCATGTGTATTCTTCTATCTTCGCATGTTAGTGAAGTCATGTACTGTGTTCACTTGAATGTTGCATTCTGGACAGTTCTGTTTCTTAGAAACGACCATCATTTACGTCTTAAGACAGTAGTTCTCAAACCTCTTTCAGTTTACAGAGCGCTAATTTTTTAAATTTTGGTTTGCGTTTGCCTTATTTCTCTAATCACCAGGGCGGTGTGCGTTGCATTGTGGTTTTTATTTTACGGCTGTCGGCCAAGTGCATCCGACTTCAGCATGCATTTTATGGAAGGGTCTGCTTCCTCCTGCATTTTCTAAGGGTCTGCTTCTTCCTGCATTTTCCAAGGGTCTGCTTCCTCCTGCATTTTCGAAGGATCTGCTTCCTCCTGCATTTTCTAAGGGTCTGCTTCCTCCTGCATTTTCTAAGGGTCTGCTTCCTCCTGCCTTTTCTAAGGGTTTGCCTCCTCCTGCATTTTCTAAGAGCCTGCTTCCTCCTGCGTTTTCTAAGGGTTTGCTTTCCCTGGGAAGGTGCTGTGATGGGGATCGAACCCAGCACATTCGGGCTGTGAGCCGTGCCACTTAACCACTAGCCAACACCGTTCCCTGGCCCCTAATGCACCAGAATATTTCTATGGCGCCCAATCTCATAATTTAATGGCCTACCTGACAGGTGCAGTGCGCAGTTGGTGCAGTTCAGGTGGTTAACTTAACAAAAAGTTAATGAAACAGTATTTCAAATTCCCAAATCATATATTTAAAAAGTATTAAATAAGTACATGTTTTCAAAAATCGTATCATTGAAATAGTAAATCGTAATTAGTGGGACGGGTGAGTCTATTGTTCACTTTACATATCAAAGTGGGATGGGTGAGCCTATTGTTTACTGCACATCTTAAAGTGGGACGGGTGAGTCTATTGTTCACTTTACATTTCAAAGTGAGACTGGTGAGTCTATTGTTTACTGCACATCTTAAAGTGGGACGGGTGAGTATGTTGTTCACTCCACATCTTAAAGTGGGACGGGTGAGTATGTTGTTCACTCCACATCTTAAAGTGGGACGGGTGAGTATGTTGTTCACTCCACATCTTAAAGTGGGACGGGTGAGTATGTTGTTCACTCCACATCTTAAAGTGGAACGGGTTAGTATGTTGTTCACTCCACATCTTAAAGTGGAACGGGTGAGTATGTTGTTCACTCCACATCTTAAAGTGGAACGGGTGAATATGTTGTTCACTCCACATCTTAAAGTGGGACGGGTGAGTATGTTGTTCACTCCACATCTTAAAGTGGAACGGGTGAGTATGTTGTTCACTCCACATCTTATAGAGGGACGGGTCAGCCTGTTGTTCGCTGCACATCTTTTAGTGGGACGGATCAGCCTGTTGTTCGCTGCACATCTTTTAGTGGGACGGGTCAGCCTGTTGTTCGCTGCACATCTTTTAGTGGGACAGGTCAGCCTGTTGTTCGCTGCACATCTTTTAGTGGGACGGGTCAGCCTGTTGTTCGCTGCACATCTTTTAGTGGGACGGGTCAGCCTGTTGTTCGCTGCACATCTTATCAAATCCTGTAATCAATCTGTGCACAGTCACCCTCACTTCAGCTGCGCACAAAAATGAAGTCACATATTGAACTAATATTCACTCAAATACATAAATGAGCAGCGAATATTCATCTTTTACCGATATCCAAAAGTCAGTTACCTTCATGCTGCCAAATTCTCTCCTCCGTGTGTTGTAGTAGCAAACAGATCAATAAGATTGTCCTCTTCTATGGAAGTAAATTCAGATGGATCTTTTTTTTTTCAGAGCGGAGCAGAGGCACTGAGGGCTGCGGGAGAAGAGATGGTGACAGACAAAAGAAACGGAAGCCATATAGTCCTGTTCACAGATGCCCTGGCCGTAGTCACAGCACTATAAAGCCAGAAAAATACTGAACTTAATGATTTAAGAGCAGTACTCTGTCAACTATGACAGCAGTCCGCACCAAAAAGAGTAGTGGTACAGTGGGTTCCATCCCACTGTAACATCCAAGGCAACGAGGAGGCAGACATACTGGCAAAAGAAGGTGCAAGACTACCAGAACCAGATTCTAGTGTGACCTACGAAGAGTCAAAAAGGCTAATTAGAGCTAGATACATGACCAAATGGGAAACAGAGCATACTGGCTACACAAAAAACGATGCCTATTACCAGTTGAACAGAAGAGAGCAGGTCGTGGTCTTCAGACTTCGCACAGGCCACAATAGACTGAGGTACCAGCTATTCAATAAGTTGAAGATAGGTGGCACTGACGAATGCTCATGTGGTACCGGAAAAAGGACCGCTGAGCATTTGCTGCAAAACTGCTCGACATACGAGGATCAGAGAGAGCAGATGTGGCCATCACCAGTGGCAACACTAGACAAGCTCTATGGCAGTGTCGACAGCCTCAGGATGATCGCTGCTTTTTTTTCGAAAAAATACAGGTTGACGTCTGACAGCGTACGAAGAAGAAGAAGAAGAAGAGGATGGATCTTTGCCCCTGAATGAATCTTGTATCTATGTGAACTTGTCCTGTTACCTTATTGAAGGTATTTCTGTCAGAAATGATCAAACAAAAATCGTCAGACTGAACGGGACATTCCTGACTCATGACTCACCTTCACAGAATCGGTCTTTGAGACACCGCCAGGTACGATATTCTTCCGAACTGTCCCATTTATGCAGAGCATTAAGAGAGCCAGTCTGACCCAAAGGTGCGACCATGCAGGAAAAGCTGTGGGGGAACCGGCAGAAACCTGAAACGCACTATTCCATTCGTGAACCTCACCTGGCTAGACGCACAGCATCAGTTAATCGAATTTGCGAGAGGATTCAAATTCATTGGAGACCACAACCTGCTGCAACAAGGCCAAACAATTATTGTCACTATTTTTATTAATGTTTCTTCTCCATGGCTGCATTTCTTTTCTGAAAGCTGGGACCTTCTCTGCCAATGTCAAAATAACCATGTTGCCTCCCTGCAGGGAGAGATATACAACATAATCAGCTTTTCAAAGATCTCACTCAAGTGTATTAGCTTTACCCGCAAAAAATCTGTTTCCGGGTAGTGCTTGCCATAATCATGTATTTCTTCTTCAAGAAAAGTGTACATTTCCTGCCGTAATTCAAACGTACGGGACAATTCATCGCCACGAGAGAGCTATACCGAAGTGGACTAGCACAAGAAGGGCGTTATTCGGCTCACATATCCTCACACAATTATTTTAATAACCTTGTTTCCACTGGCCGAATTTAAGTCTATTCACGATAGATTGTAAGATGAGATTCAGTGGAGGACTCAATTACTATCTATGTGACTGACGCATTGGGTCCGCATCGAAATCTGAGCTTTTCTTTGAATAAACGCCTCCAATTTTCTTAACGGTCGGACATAGAACTAAAACCACTAGCACAGCCACCAACGCAACCACCTGCACAGCCACCAACGCAACCATCTGCAAAGCCACCAACGCATTGTGGTTTAATGGCGTCTCTTCCGACAGATTGTTAGACGAGAATTACACGTCTGTAATTCAATACCGTCTTCCAACAGATTGTTAGACTGGAGAATTACACGTCTGTAATTCAATACCGTCTTCCAACAGATTGTTAGACTGGAGAATTACACGTCTGTAATTCAATACCGTCTTCCAACAGATTGTTAGACTGGAGAATTACACGTCTGTAATTCAATACCGTCTTCCAACAGATTGTTAGACTGGAGAATTACACGTCTGTGATGTTCGATACCGTAGCATCGATACGAAGTAAGAGACAACTACTTTGCTCCTCAAACTCTTACTTATATGGTCTAACTTCTTTCCCTTCTTCTTCTGAGAAGTATGTGGCCTAGGGTGTGTGAGCTTGGTTTACAACCAGAAAGCATCTGGTTCAAATCACGTCGGGCTTGGATTGAGAGACCAGACATGTCGTGGTTTTTTTTCGTGACATGGCAGCTTCTTTTAGTCAACCCGGCTGCAAATGGGTACCTGACGCAAGCATGTGAAATTTTCGGAACCCCCACTGACAACTACTGCGTATGATATCTGTCGTGGGTACTTTCAGCAATGGAAGAGACTAGACACATATGGGGACGTTTCGGGTGTAATGAAGACAGTTTTATGGCCCGTTTATGAATTTTTTCATTCTAACTGATTCAAGTTTTTCTCGAATTTATTATTCTCTGCAGACTTATTGTATATTAAACACATTACAAATCGAACGCATTGTCATATGCTAAGTGGAAAAAAACAAACACGCACAGAGAAGAATACATTCTTGGGGAGGTAGACTAACGTTTTGTTAGGCAAAATATACTGATCAGACATGTTAGTCAGGATCAGGCAAAATATACTGGTCAGACATGTTAGTCAGGGTCAGGCAAAATATACTAGTCAGACATGTTAGTCAGGGTCAGACAAAATATACTGGTCAGACATGTTAGTCAGGGTCAGGCAAAATATACTAGTCAGACACGTTAGTCAGGGTCAGGCAAAATATACTGGTCAGACATGTTAGGCAGGGTCAGGCAAAATATACTGGTCAGACATGTTAGTCAGGGTCAGGCAAAATATACTGGTCAGACATATTAGTCAGGGTCAGGCAAAATATACTGGTCAGACATTATAGTCAGGGTCAGGCAAAATATACTGTTCAGACATGTTCGTCAGGGTCAGACAAAATATACTGGTCAGACATGTTCGTCAGGGTCAGACAAAATATACTGGTCAGACATGTTAGTCAGGGTCAGACAAAATATACTGGTCAAGACCCTCACCTCGACCTCCTTGTAGCACTCCCTGGAAATAGGCTGTTTTTCATGGCAGCCTGGTTAACGATGTGAGGAATCGATGTAATCCCCGTAGTAGTGAGTGACACGCAGATGAAGCCAAGCATAGCACAACCGCCTGGAGGACTCCAGTCCCCCTTCATCAGCACGCTCGGGCTGTAAGGAAAGCTGCTACAACCCACCACTTAACGTCCTTTTCAGGGCGCACAAAAGAGTAACCTACTCATTATGAGCATCTGCAAATAACAACCGAGTATTTCGACTCAATGAACAGAACCTCTTGGACGGGACAATTTATGACGCATATTCATCATAGTAGGTTTTTCTGGACGGAATGTTGGGAGGAAAACTAACGTCTGGTCAGGTACAACATACTGATCGGACATGTTAGTCAGGGTCAGGTACAACATACTGATCGGACATGTTAGTCAGGATCAGGTACAACATACTGATCGGACATGTTAGTCAGGGTCAGGTACAACATACTGATAGGATATGTTAGTCAGGGTCAGGTACAACATACTGATAGGACATGTTAGTCAGGGTCAGGTACAATATACTGATCGGACATGTTATCCAGGATCGGGTACAACATAATGATCTGATAAGTTATTCAGTGTCAGGTACAACATTCTGATCAGACATATTAGTCAGGGTCAGGTGTAACATACTGATCAGACATATTAACCAGGATTAGGCACAACATAATGATCTGACAAGTTATTCAGGGTCAGCGTAAATTTTATTAGTTAAGACCCCCACCTCAACTTCCACATAGTCCTCACTCGACACGGATGGTTCTTCTTGGCAGTCTGACTAACGAAGTGGAGTATCGACATGCTTCCCGTAGTAGTGAGCGACACGAAGATGACGCCAAGCATAGCACAACCACCTGGAGGACCTCGGACCATCTTCCTCAGCACGCTCGGGTTGGGAGAAAGCTTCTACAACCGGCCTCTAAACGTCCTTTTCAGGGCGCACGAAAGAGTTAGTCTACTCATTGTGGGAATTCACAACAACAACAACTGGACATAATGTGCCGTCTAGGTCACCCGATACCGTCCTATAATGTCGCTCATGGCACTGTGGTTGGTCTAGCTAGCAGACAGTAGATATTTATTTATTTTTATTCACGCTCGCAGAATACAGAAGAGATATAGAGAACGAAATGAGCCACTGCGAATGTGGCACACATTAGGGCTTTTTCTAGAGATCTCTTCATCACCTGGTTCTGGAAGGTATACTGGAGAGAAAGAGGAAGGTGGAGTACAGCAGTGGTTCTGTTCAACGAAGAATGCCCTGTTTGTTGATCTTCGTCGTTCGTCCTCAATCTCCCGCTACCAAGCCCGGAATGTTCTCAATCTATAGCTACCAAGTCCTGAGCGCTCTCAATTTCCCGCTACCAAGCCCTGAACGTTCTCAATCTCCCGCTACCAAGCCTTGAACGTTCTTAATCTCCCGCTACCAAGCCCTGAACGTCCTCAACCTCCAGCAACCAAGTCCTGAACGTCCTCAATCTCCCGCTACCAAGCCCTGAACGTTCTCAATCTCCCGCTACCAAGCCCTGAATGTTATCAATCTCCCGCTGCCAAGTCCTGAACGCTCTCAATCTCCCGCTACCAAACCCTGAACGTTCTCAATCACCCGCTACCAAGCCTTGAACGTTCTCAATCTCCCGCTACCAAGCCCTGAACGTTCTCAACCACCCGCTATTAAGCCCTGAACGTCCTCAACCTCCCGCTACCAAGCCCTGAACGTAGTCAACCTCTCGCTACCAAGCCCTGTACGTCCTCAACCTCCCGCTACCAAGCCCTGAACGTCCTCAACCTCTCGCTACCAAGCCCTGGACGTTCTCGACCTCTCGCTACCAAGCCCTAAACGTCCTCAACCTCTCGCTACCAAGCCCCGAACGTTCTCAATCACCTGCTACCAAGCCCTATACGTCCTCAACCTCTTGCTACCAAGCCCTGAACGTTCTCAATCACCTGCTACCATTCCATGAAAAGAGTTTGCAAGTAGCAGGATGTTGTGCACATAACGAAAGGTCGTAATTTACAGATTGTCTGCGATATTTGCACTTTTCGGTGATGACGAGAGAAGTCTCAGATGTATTGCGTAATTTGTGAGAGAAATGTATGTTATAGTTCGAGAGCAAACGGCGAAGGAAGAAAATAAGAGGAGGGTGACATACTGTTCATACAAATAAGATTACGTCAAATACGAACCAAACGGGTTTCCATACTCTAACACATCTGTCGTGCACTCAAACATCCCAGGACGTCTAGTCTGGGGGACAGGGACGAGAGTGGGTGCGCGCGCTGCGAGGACTCGGGGAGGTGAATGTTTAAAACTGAGCGAGAATAATTGGGGGCAGAGGGGTGAGTAACTAGCAGAGGCGTGGTTGCAGTTACCTCTGCAGTCGAGGGCGCTCAGAGCCGGCAGTAGTTCCCCGCGCATCTAAGGCGTCGTTAGGCATTGTTGTGGTCTGTCGTCTGCTAGGCGTTGGATTTCTACGGAAGTACGCAACAGTTCAGTGACGGTGTTAAACTAAGTTCACGCCAGCTTGAAAACCTGGTCTGTTGATCATTTGATTGTTTTCGTACAAGATATCGCACGACATGATCTGTTGCTGTTGATTTCAAGTTGACCAAAGAATAGGTAGGTTGATACGTTTCTACATGTTGTTTACCTTTGATCGATACCGTCTGCTTTAGTGTTCTAATAGTTGATAGTCATTGTTAATCAATATTTGCTGTGCTTGTTTTGTAAAGGTTTAAGCGTATGGTTATACAATAACGTCATGCCGGTGTTATTCGACAAAGTGTCGTCTATGCATTATTTTGTAGCAGGTGTTTCAAGAACTCGGTCCACTACTAACAAAATACCCGCTAAATTAGACCGTGATGACCACAGCATGCGTGTGTGGGGAGGGTGGGGGCGGGTTGGGGGGGGGGGGGAGGGGAGACAATGTTGAAAAAGCAATAACAAACAATAGAGACGGGCTTCAAACTATACAAGCTAATCTAAAATGTTACCAAAACAAGAAAAGATTATGATAATAAACGATTGCGATGTAGGCCATATTTGAGGCATGTGAACATTTCTTAGGGTGAATTAAATACATAGTGCTATTTGAATAGAAGAAGGTGGATATAGTGTGTGTGTTATATCTTAATTAATTGACGGAGAGCATGAGCTGCAGTGGTCAGCAACCCATAGCTGACTGCTAGCGTCAGGGCCAGCGAACCAGAGCTGCCAAGACCCTTCTACACCTCCACGCGGTGATCCTGGATAACAGGCTGCAGCAGGGCAGATTGGCTACGGAGAACGAATGGAAGAGGGAATGCTAACCCGGTACTAAAAAAATGCCTGCTGAAGTCGGATGTGTTGGACCGAAAGGTGCAAATATGGCAGTCAAGCTGTAAACTACGACACAATGCATTTCGTTCTCTGGACTATTTTCTGCTACTTAAGCCCTTCTAGGGTTTGGTAGCGGGAGATTGAGAACGAACGACGCCATGCCAATTGATTGATGCAAACAATTAATATTATGATAAAACTTATAAAATGTTTTAAGCTGAAATAATTATAGATCTTCAAGGTAGGGTGTCGGGGATGGGGGGGGGGGGGGGGGGGGCGAGTTGCTGCACATCGCCGCGAAACCATACAAAAACAGACATACACACATAACGAGGCAGAACGGCCTTGGGGTCAAACTCTCTCGATACCACAATCCCAACGTTTCGAGTACGAATCCGGATGTGTCTATTCTGACAACCTCGGTGGGTATTTTTTGTTGTAGGATCGCTCCTCTATGTGCGGTCAGTAATGCCACTCAACCGTACAGCACATTTGCCAAGAAACTTATGACAACCAAATACGTTTGCAGTTGTAAGAAGCGACGTTTTGTAAAGGTTCAAAGAATACCTATGTCAGCGATGTTTGGGGAGACCAAAGCACCATTTTCTGACTTCACACTCAACACATACAACTTAACAATGACTTGAACACAATCCAATCAGAACATACTCCAGAGCGCCGGCTATACACACATTCCTTTAAAACGTACACATCATATTTTTTAATGGCCTGCGCTATCCGATGTTAGGAGAGAGCTTCTTCCTCCGAGGTCAGACAAATGGAACACTTTATACTAAGCTAAACAACAGCTCACAAACACTTGCATATGCAACTAAATGTAAAAGTAAAGGTGGGTCACATGGCAGCAATTGCCGTCGGCGATGAAGATAGCTCTTCGTGGATGTAGCCACAGCCTATGTGAGGTGGGGTGGCCAGTTACCTTACAGCTGGGTTGATTAGAAAATCTGTCGTACCAGGAACGAACAACGGACAGACTTCGGCCTGTCCTTCCGTGATTTCGAACCCTGGCTCGGTGTCATCCCAGTCTTAGCAAGCCAGCTCACTGTCGACAAGGCTACACGCTCCACTATATGACAATGGGCTAAACAGCATACGCCCAAAGGACGCTGCATCAAAAACTAACCAACCAACCAAATAACCAACCAACCAGCCAAACAACCAACCAAACATATAACCAACCAAATAACCAACCAACTAACCAACCAACTAACCAACCTACTAATCAACCAACCATCTTACCAACTATCCAACCAACTATCCAACCAACAACCAACCTACCAACCAACCAACCAACCAACCTATCAACTAACCAACCAACAAACCAACCAACCAACCATAGGATACCCATGTTTTCCCTCACATGACCTTATCAAGTACATATGCATACTTCGCTGCTGTTCGCACATTAGACATGTTAATTGCGTGTCTCCTCCCAAAGGTGGGTTGAGCTGGTAACGTTACGGGGAGAGGCGTACTGAGACTGGCTCTCAGGGTTCTCCAATTGAAGGTTTGCATTTCTCGTAATTCATACATTCAAAAGGCTTGCGGGCGGTGGACAAACAATCTTTGCTTGAGTATAGAAAGTTATAACTGGAAACAGTAACATATAGCACTGTGAGAGACAAGCGAGCATCTCGTTGTCATGGGAATGGGAAGAACAAAATAGAAATACTCACTATGTGCTTGCCGTGGGACTAGTCAATTGCGGTAGTTAAAATTTGATTTTTTTTTTCAGTTTCTTTTTCTTTCCAGAACATTCGTTCAAATCCTTGATAAAGCACTAAAACTAAAATTTGATGTAAAATAAAAGCTGTCTTATCCATAAGCCTGATAACTTCTCCAGGTGGACTCAGTGATGGAAACAAATATCGTAGTGATATTTTTATTGTTGCTGTTATTGAATGTTCGCAATAAGTAGGCAATTGCAATGTTAGGTATGATAAAAAGAAACATGAAACATAGGAGCAAGGAAGTGATAGTCAAACTGTATAAATCTTTAGTTAGACCTAGATTGGAGTACTGTGTACAGGTGTGGAGTCATTATAGAGGGGATATAAACATGCTGGAAATAATACAAAAAAGTGCGACAAAGCTGATAGTGGGATTCCAGAATTACAGTTATGAGGAAAGACTCAGAAAATCCGGCCTACAGTGTCTAGAAAAGAGAAGGATTCGAGTTTGCTTAATACATGTTTATAAGATGATCAGAGGAATGGATATATTAGAATATAACAAGTTTTTTTCAAAATACAACCACCTACAAGAACACGAAGACATAGTTACAAATTAACTAAAGAGAGTTCCAAATTAGATATTGTTAAATATTTGTTTAGTCAGATAGTGGTGAATGCGTGGAATGCATTGCCACAGGAGGTAGTGGAGGCAGGGACAATTAATGCATTTAAGAATAAATTGGATTCGCATAGCTTTTAGAGCAATGCAATGTAAATGAAACCGGTTGTATACAGACTTTCCATAGTCTTCTAAACCAGTATAAAGACGTTAAGCTGAGTAAATTTACTATTTTGTGCGCCCTGAAAATGACGTTAAGGGGCGGTTTGTTGTAGCTTTCCTTACATCCCGAGCTTGCTGATGAAGGTCCTCCAATCTTTTAGCATTGGGGAAAATGTAAGAGAATATATGGTGCGCCGATTAGAATAAAACGACAGCGACAAGAAGAGACGATACATCTCGTTCCTTTTCTCTCTAAAGCAAAGGTCATGAGTTTTAAACTTTTGTTCCGTGAGGCTATAAGGTCTTCGTTAGGTCTGCAGAGGTGACAGTTTAGGTCTTTAGATGTTCCATGTTAGGTCTCTAGATTTTCCATGTTAGGTCTCTAGATGTTCCATGTTAGGTTTCTAGATGTTCCATGTTAGGTCACTAGATGTTCCATGTTAGGTCTCTAGATGTTCCATGTTAGGTCTCTAGATGTTCCATGTTAGGTCTCTAGATGTTCCATGTTAGGTCTCTAGATGTTCCATGTTAGGTCTCTGGAGGTTCCACCATAGGTTTATAGGGATCTACGTTAGGTCTCTAGACGTTTTGTCTCTAGATGTTTTATGTCAGTCCTCTTGAGTTTCACGTTAGGTCTGCAGAAGTTCCGCTTTAGGTCTGTATAAGTTCCACATTATGGTTCCACGTTAGGTCTTAAATGATTTCACTTTAGCTCTCTCGACGTTCCACGTTAGGGTTCTGGAGTTCCACATTCGGTCTATATGGTTCCTCATTAAGTACTAGTGGTTCCACGTTAGATCGTTTGATGCACCATGTAAAGTCAATTAAGGTTCCACGTCAGGTCTCTATGGTTCCGTATTAATTCTCCAGGGGTTCTGCGTGGAAATTGTTAATAAATTAAATAAACCCAAATTTAAAATATAAAAAAAAATATCTGATCCCACATTAAGCTGCAGGTGTACGCAATATTGCCATGAGAACGTAAAGGTATTGCCCTTAGTGATAGCAGGTTTGGGAATGCCTGGTGTACACATTATCTAACTGCAAAACCATCGAATCGGCTATGAAATACTAAGAAACTTGCCGAAACACGTCTGTGTGGGCTGGACCACTATTGGTGGTCTGACTGCACGCTTCCTTCTTCTCCCCCCTCCGCCGAACACGCACATATTCCCCCTTCTCTCTCTTTCGCTCCCTCTCTCCATTAAGTACGCTATTGCGGAAATGTCGAACCTTGAGCACATTGAGGCTCGCGAGATAGTTATCTGGCTAGTACGAGATACAGATCTGCAACAGAGTGCATGGTAACAAAACATATAGCAGGAGACCAAGTTTAGACGGACTGAAGACAAGTTCACGCAGAACCGTCACAATTTAGTCATACATGCATTGGAATGAAAGCCACAACAAAAAAAAAAGAGAACACTTGAAAGAAGGAATCGGAGCTCAAGAGGATGGCCCAAATATGAATGGGTGACGAGGAACTTTGTTGTCATAAGTTCCAAAGGTAAAGGTAGTCCTGTGGCAGACACTGCTGTCAGGGATGAAGTGATGGAGACTTCATTGAACGGTGTCATATGTTGTTTAGGATGTGGGGTGGACAGTTCATTTTCTCGCAGCGTTACCTTTCCCAACAGTACGCCAGGTATCCATTTACCCTGGGTCGAATGGAACGTGCATTAACAGAGTTTGAATCCTGTACCATCGCAGTTAAGAGCGACTCCTCTACCACTGCGCTAATAAGGCGTTTCAAAAAGATCTAGAAGAAATATGTCATGTCAGTGTTTTTCATTTACACTATATCAAGTAAATGTTTTCCATTTACAATATGTTAAGTCAGTTTTTCCATTTACAAAATGTCAAGTCAGTGTTTTCCATTTACAATTTGTAAAGTCAGTGTTTTCCATTTACAAAATGTCAAGTCAGTGTTTTCCATTTACAATTTGTAAAGTCAGTGTTTTATTTTTACAATATGTCAAATCAGTGTTTTCCATTTACAAAATGTAAAGTCAGTGTTTTCCAGTTACAAATTGTAAAGTCAATGTTTTATTTTTACAATAGGTCAAGTCAGTGTTTTCCATAAACTTCTTCTTCTTCTTCATCGTACGCAGTCAGCCATCAACCTTTATTTTTTCGAAAAAAGCAGCCGCCATCCTGAGGCTGTCGACACTGCCATAGAGCTTGTCTAGTGTTGCCACTGATGATGGCCACATCTGCTTTCTCTGATCCTCGTATATCGGGCAATTTTGCAGCAAATGTTTTCTATATACAACATGTCAAGTCAGTGTTTTCCATTTACTGTTTGTGAAATCAGTTCTATTCTATACAATAATTTCCATGACACATCTGTCGTTGTTGAATGCCTTCAATGAGTATGCTGAATCTTTTGTGTGCCCTCAGAAGGGCGTTAAGTGGTGGGTTGCAGTAGCTTCCATCACATTTCGAAGACACCGATGAAAGTGAGCTGTGGGTCCTCCAGGCAGTTGTCTTGGCCTCATCTGCGTTCTTGTGTATTGTATATATAACGCTGTGAACACTTTCCTTGTAGGTCAATAGCTCTTGACCTATCAGGAAGCGCGACTGATATGGAAATTCCAGCTAATTAATTTATCATCCTATAAACAATGTAGCCAATAGTGATTCATTTGGCTTGGCTTGGCTTGGTTTGGCTTGGCTTGGCTTCGGTCGTTCTCAATCTCCCACTACCAAACCCTGAAAGGGCTTAAGTAGCAGAATGTAGTCCAGAGAACGGAATGCGTTGTGTCGTAGTTGACAGCTTGACTGCGATATTTGCACCTTTCGGTCCAACACATCCACTTCAGCAACCATTTTTGAGTACCGGGTTAGCATTCCCTCTTCGATCCTTTCTCCTTAGCCAGTCTGCCCTGCTGCAGCCTGTTATCCAGGATCACCATGTGGAGGTGTAGAAGGGTCTTGGCAGCTCTGGTTCGCTGGCCCTGACGTTAGCAGTCAGCTATGGGTCGCTAAACACTGCAGCTCATGCGCTGCTCAGCATCTTGATCCCAGTGAGTCATTTAATATTCTGACTTTAAATACCGGAAATTCGTCATGTGTCATATCTTCATCGTATTTTATCTCCTATATCCATTTTCGTGTATCCATTGTCTATATTGTAGTTGTCGTTGCCAGCAGTTTTGCACACAATTCATATCTACTCACGAATCTTCATTTGAAATAAAATATGTGAATGTACACGATCTCTCATTCACACGGCCCTCGGGCCTGCTGGGTGTACAATATCGTACGAAGTTTGGAAGAAAACTTTAGAAATAATAGCCTATATATGTTCTGCGTCTTTGTTCACAAATAGATCAAGGTCCCGGTTTCTCTTACAAAGGACACCCTTGTTTGAAAGGTTTTTAAAAAAAATCTCCATACAGCTTTTGTCTCCCATCTGTCTCGCAGGGTCAGTATTGCTGTCTCTCAGTCTCACTCTTTCTCTCACTCTCTCTCTCTCTCTCTCTCTCTTTATCTCTCTCTCTCTCTTTGTTCATGATCGTGCAGCTTTGAAAGATGTGTTTCACGACCTTGACGCTTGAATCTGTCATGTTCTGCAACATTCTCAGTCTCAAGATGGCGACTTGCTCTTCTCTAGCTACATCGAAGTAGTTGTTTCCCTTTCATAAGTCGGAGTGGAGTGTTGATCGTTTCCCTTTCATAAGTCGGAGTGGAGTGTTGATCGTTTCCCTTTCATAAGTCGGAGTGGAGTGTTGATCGTTTCCCTTTCATAAGTCGGAGTGGAGTGTTGATCGTTTCCCTTTCATAAGTCGGAGTGGAGTGTTGATCGTTTCCCTTTCATAAGTCGGAGTGGAGTGTTGATCGTTTCCCTTTAGTAAGTCGGAGTGGAGTGTTGATCGTTTCCCTTTCATAAGTCGGAGTGGAGTGTTGATCGTTTCACTTTCATAAGTCGGAGTGGAGTGTTGATCGTTTCCCTTTCATAAGTCGGAGTGGAGTGTTGATCGTTTCCCTTTCATAAGTCGGAGTGGAGTGCTGATCGTTTCCCTTTCATAAGTCGGAGTGGAGTGTTGATCGTTTCCCTTTCATAAGTCGGAGTGGAGTGTTGATCAGCCAGTTCACCCTGGTTGACTTTTATTATGGTCTTGGCCTCATTATATGTGATACTCATGTCTGTTTGTGGGGAAGCTTCTTCACGCTCTGCCAGCCTCTCTACACCTTCGCTGCCTTCCACATTGCAGTGGGAGAGGATCCACTGTATTACTAACGTTGGAGGCTCTGCTGGGTAATGGCTGCTCGTGGATTTTATTCTGCAACGACCCAACCATAGAAATGAAAACAAAGAGGATTAAGAAATGTGTACATATCAAAGTATGTTCCTCCCCTTGGTACTCATTGATAGTGGTACTGGAACTCCGTCCATCCGTGCTTGTCGCATGCGAACTTATAAATCCCTTTTCTATTGACATCGGGAACTTCTTTCGCTATTTCATTCTCAATGGATAACAATGCATTCTGTTAAACCTTGTGCATTATGAGTTTCTGCATGAACATATTCCCATTATCGTTCGTAAACTATTCTCTTAAACTCGTATCGAAATACTCTTACTGTCTGGATGCAATTCAAGACGCCAGACCACGAACAGACAGGTTGCATGCTTCACATAATTTAAATACATCAATTATTTAGGAAAGATTATCCAGATGTTTGTGTCATTAAATCATTGCGAACACTGACAGTTTCTTGGTAATCATTACTCACATTTTTGGAGACGTTACATTTTCCGAGAACTTGAACATTGACCCCATTGTGTTTATGTTTTGTTGATTTGTGATGATTTTGTATTTTGTCATGAAGATGTTTTAGGTGGCACACTCCTTTCTTTGTCCAACTATCGTTTCCTCCAAACAGTAGACATGCAATACAGAACTGAGCTTTGTTCTAGTTTGAGCAACGCAACCAGGGAATCCTGTCATTATTAGAAGCATCACATGTGCGTGTAAATGCACCTCGACTATTACATGCAGATCGCTTTTGTTCAATATCCTATTTGGATACTGCACGATCACTGTCTTTTAATTTAATTTTCTCTGGTAAGCTCACCAAATTGAACCCACATTGTCTTAATTCGCGAACACGTATTTCAAACCGATAAATTCACTTCTGAATAAAAAGACAACAGGCCTTGGCTCTCGCACGTGAGTCCAATGTGGCTATGACACCAGGAGGTTTATTTCGGGTACTGAAGTCTTTGTTGTCATGGCAACCGATATAATTTGAGAGCTAGTGTAAACTGAGCCATGGCGTGTCTTTAATGCAAGGACAGATACCAGATAAGTTCTTCACAGGTCGCCAATAATTGGGTATCTATTCACAGTATTACTTACATAGTCAATAATTATTATCACTTATTATCTGGCAAAGATGGCGCCGTAACTGGCTGCGAGTCTACATTTCTCTACTGTTTTGGATCATTATGGATGCCGCCAGACCACGGATTTGCCTCGAATTCACAATAGTCGACGACTTACACTTGTGTTCACGGATACGTGGAGTTGTTTTCCGTCTGGACTTGTTATTTCGTTTTTTTTTTTGTGTGATTTCTTCCATCCGTTTATCCTGGTCTGGACGCCGGCTGAATGGCACTACGCTTAAACTAGTAAAACCTGTGTCGTATCTCACGGGTTAGTTCTGCCGGTTCACCTTCACGAATATGACGTGTGGGAATTTTAGATGCTACTATGATGAACTGAATACAGCTGGAGAGAGATGCCAGACTCACTCACACGCTGAGTGTTGTCAATACGACCTCTTGTGGTTATCGAAAAGGCACGACAAACTGCGTTAGATGCCTTCCCACCTTTCTACCCTGCGGGTTACATGTTTACGGAAAGGCTTCGGTGGTAACCCCGAGGCAAAATCTGCATCCCATGATATCTCTAGTCGTCTCGATGAATGTCTTGCCACTGGCAAAAGGTAGCTTAGGCTCTGTGAGTGAGGTTGACAAAAGGCGCAGTTTCTTCGTCGCTTTAATCCAAATCTCCGCGCAAATCACCCATTTCAGCGGACATAGCAAGAGATACGACTGTCCACACGGCTGAACAAAGAGAGTGGTATTCATCACTTGTGATGGACAAAACTATCTATTAAGGTTTCAGAAACATCGCTTAGCAAGATCAAAGGATGGAGTGTTGGACGGAGCCCGTGAACTCGTAGGTACCGGCCATCATCGCGGCTGAGAGTTGTGTCATTGGGTGCATTCATTGCTCGAGATCTGGTTTAGTACTGATAATACTGGCATGGCATCAGTCAGGGATACTATGTTATCTTGGTGGATACATACCCAATATATGATACAGGATACTATGTTATCTTAGTGGATACATACCGATTATATGATACAGGATACTATGTTATCTTGGTGGATACATACCCAATATATGATACGGGATACTTTGTTATCTTGGTGGATACATACCCAATATATGATACATGATACTTTGTTATCTTTGTGGATACATACCCAAAATATGATATAGGATACTATGTTATCTTGGCGGATACATACCGATTATATGATACAGGATACTATGTTATCTTGGTGGATGCATACTCAATATATGATATAGGATACTATGTTATCTTGCCGGATACATACCGATTATATGATACTTCTTCTTCTTCTTCTTCGTACGCAGTCAGACAGTAACCAGTATTTATTCGAAAAAAGCGGCGGTCATCCTGAGGCTGTCGCCACTGCCATAGAGCTTTTCTTGCAGTTCCACTGGTGATGGCCACATCTGCTCTCTCTGATCCTCGTATGTCGGGCAGTTCTGCAGCAGATGTTCAGCGGTCATTTTACCAGTACCGCACGGGCATTCGTCGGTACCACCTATCTTCAATTTGTTGAATAGGTGGTACCTCAGTCTATTGTGGCCAGTGCGAAGTCTGAAGACAACGACCTGCTCTCTTCGGTTCAACTGGTAATAGGCATCGTTTTTGGTGTAACCAGTATGTTCGGTTTCCCATTTGGTCATGTATCTGGCTTTGATAAGCCGTTTTGACTCTTCGTACGTCATACTAGTATCTGTTTGTGTTAGTCTTGCACCTTCATTTGCCAGTCTGTCTGCCTCCTCGTTGCCTTGGATGTTGCAGTGTGATGGGACCCACTGTACCACTACCCTTTTTGGTGCGGACTGCTGGCACAGTTTGCAGAGTGCTGCTCTTAAGTCATTAAGCTCAGTGTTTTTCTGGCTTTTTAGCGCTGTGACTACGGCGAGAGCATCTGTAAACAGGACTATATGGCTTTCATTTTCATTGTGTGTCACCATTTCTTCCACTGCCGCCCTCAGTGCCTCTGCCTCCGCTCTGAAATTGCTTGTGTACTTACCAGTAGCGAATGATAGTGTTATTTTTCTGCCATTTGGTAGGTTCAGGAATGCTCCTGCCCCTCCGTTCTGTGTAGTGTTTGTTACAGAACCGTCGGTGTATGCATGGGTCCAGTCCATGCTTGGGTAGCTTTTCGATATGAAGCTTATGGTAGTGTCTCTCCTTTCTTTTTCAGTCTGACAGTTTTTGATTCCAATACCTGGTATATTTTCTACCACCTCTGGAAATATATCATGCCTCCAGGTAGGTTTTCGTACAGTAGTGATGGGTTTTGGTGTTGTTAGTGCGTTTATGGGATCTTCGTGCATCTTTGCTTTGGCTATTTGTGCAAAGTTTCTCCGCTTTAGTTTCCCATTTCCCAAATTGTTTAGTCTCTGGTGCATTGGATGGTCGGTCAGTCTTCGGAGTTTCTCTGACTGCAGCTGGGCTCTGCAGTCTCTTCTACCGGTCATGGATTGCAGTTTTGTAATCTTTTCAAGTTCTACAATTGGCGTTGACTTCATGCCTCCTGTTATAATTCTCATGGCTTGGTTTTGAAGTTTGCTAACTTTATCGAAGTTCGCCTTCGCTGCTGTTGTCCATGCCGCAATGCCATACTCGAGAACTGGTCTCACTCTTCCAGTGTACAGTTTGTTTAGTATGCCTTCGTCTGCTCCCCAGCTTGTGCCAGCAAGTTTCCTCATGATTGCCATTCTTTCTCTGGCTCTGATTCGGTTTCTCTCAATCTGACTTTTCCATGTCATGCGCCGATCAAATGTGACTCCCAGGTAGTTTGGGTTGTCGTTTGGCTGCAGGAATTTGCCGTTTAGACTTAATTTGGTGTTTTGGGGTTTTAATGAAAGCGAGAATATTGTACATGTGGTTTTCTCCTCGTTTATTTTGACCAGCCATGAGTTCGCCCACTCTTCCAGCGATGTTAGGGCCGTCTGCATCCGATTTCTTGCTATGGTGAGATTCTTATCAGAAGTCCACATAGCCAGATCGTCTGCAAACATTGAGCTATGAACTCTTCTTGGTATATTCTCTGTAATGTCATTTATATACACCAGGAAGAGCGTGGGTATCCCCTTGGGGTACTCCCTGCTCAAGTGTCACCTCTTTGCTCATCTGCCCTTGCACTTCGACTCTGGCCGTTCTGTTTTTGAGGTAGTGGTTGATCCACTTGTACATTTTCCCACAAACTTCACTTCTTCAATATATGATACATGATACTATGTTATCTTTGTGGATACATACCCAATATATGATACAGGATACTGTGTTATCTTGGTGGATATGCACCCTATGTAAGATACAAGAATGCAATAGATACTATCTCTTTTTTTCTGAGGATAGGAATAATACATTAATGAATACTAGTTTGCCTTGGATCAAAAGAAGAAATGAAATTATTGTAACCAACGTGAATAACTTGTCTACCCTGCTACCCTGGATCAGATGAAGTTAATTTGAGTTAATGCTGTGTCACATAAAAAAACATATTTTTTTCCTAGCGCATAAATTAGTTCATAACATTCTAGAAAACACAAATAGTCATCTAATTTAGTCCCGTATTTTGATTAATACATCACTGCGCTTCTTAAAGAGAAGATTGTGTATCCACTATTAGAATTCCCGATCTTAAACAGGAAAAACCGGATTTGTCAATTTGTACATGCAGGAAACCCCCATCATTATGATGTTTTCCCTTTGGCTAAAGTCTGTCGAGGGTATGTATAAAACTAAACAATAAAGACGGCTTGCTCCAGTAGTGATTTCACAGAGTACAGGCTAGACAAGTTTAGGCATTTCTAGGATTTGAACCCGTATCCCAAGACCAACAGGCCAGTATCCGTAGACATTGTTACCCTATGTCTTTTTCTAACAAGCTACGAAATTTTAAAACAATTATGTATGTTTCTTCTTTTATCGTTTCACTTTCTAGTAAGTTGTAGCCCAGTCTTGCGGTATCTATTGTCTTTCGCCTCTCTCGTTGCCCGAGTGACATTCTTCCCCATGTTACGGCAGGTTTTGTTCCTCGGTCTACCTCTCGCATTTGTGTTCTGTATGTTACATTGCTGTTTGAGGTTTCCTCTGCTGAGTTGTTTACTGTTTACGATTTTTTTCTGGTAACTAGTTAAATAGTGACTCTGCTAATATATAGATGTGTACTGAAGAAAGTAAGAATGAGCCCTCCTATTGGTAGTGCAAACGGCTCTCTTCAGGCTCACCGCTATGGGCATTACAGTGTCAATCCCCAACTCAATGGATTGCGGTGACATAGACTGTTGAACAGCGTGGACCTGAGGATGTGGCTGTAGTCAAAACGTAGTTTCTGAACGGCGAACAGCGTCTAGCACATCGTGATTTGATATGAACTCTATTCTTTTCTATTAGAAAACAAGCGACCTTACAGCTCTGTCATTTCGACGTTTTAGGTCAAGGTCTTCAACACCTTTAGCCTCGTGTAAATTGTTTTACCGTAGGTCAGAATGTCATTGCTCCATTTCCAAGATTGTATCACTCAAAAAGTGCATCCCACATTAAGCTAGTTGGCCATAGCAAGTATGATGGCGACATCATCAGACGGTCTTGTCTTGATGATGTTGTCGTTGTTGTTGTTGTTATCACCTGATGAGCAAGCCTCTTCTCTGCAGCCCAATGCCATTCTTATATAGATACAGGTCTTCTTCATTTGTTTCACTGCTCCGTGTGTTGGCAATTGTCGCCAGTGCTTGTAAGAATTTTTTTTCATGTCCGCAAGCGCCTTGCACTCAATGAGTAGGTGTTGAGCTGTTTCATCAGAGTGAGAGCAGTGTCTGCACAAGGGCAGGTGCTGGGGATTGATGCGGATCAAGTGGCTATTGACTCTGGTATGTCCTGTTCGGAAGAGACTTTGATCTCTTCTATGTAGTTTATTTACGTCATCGTTACTTTATGGTTGTGACATTTCGCTAAATACACTGCGACCTGTTTTTTCGGTCGCCCACCTGTTCATCCAGATTTTCTGAGTATTATTCAAAATAATTCGTCTGACAGTCCAGGTTATCACTACTCGACGACATTTCTTCTCGGTCTTAAGCCGACTTCCTCCTGCCCGATCCTTCCTCCACCGGAGGTTGCATGATATCTCTCCCAACCTTGAGTTCTCAGCACAGCAAAAGTTACGCTGACCAACAGGTGGACACGGTCAGAAGCCTCGACAACTAGACACTTGGAAACAAGGAGTTTGACACGGACAGACACGGAAAGCTTGACACAAACATTGGTCTAACACACTCCTCACGGCCCTCATAACAAGGCTGTGGAGTACACGGCTGCAACTGCGGAGTCTGTAGAGAGTTCGGTCGACACGCTACGAATGGACACAACCTCAGCAGTTGGACATGGTAGTGGTCAATCGACGCAATAGGCCGTTGACTCCTACGCGAACATTATTATTATTATTATTATTATTTTTTATTATTATTATTATTATGTGTGGTTACTGCAGGGTCTATCCAACTGATGTTTTGAGGCTCCTGATTTTACCAATCTGTCGGCCATACCATATCCTGTAATTAACATAACCAACTTGTCCATTACAAGCGAAAATGGCGACATCACCAGACGGTTTTGTCTTGATGATGTAACTTCCGCTGTATTTTGGTTATATCGCGGAAGAAATTGCGCTGGCCATGAACCTCACTCTCTGGTCATGTGCTACATTGAACCAGTGACAAGACCATAAGTCGAGATGACTAAGTAACTCAGCATGTAGACATTTTAGTTCCACCTCCATTGAGATCAGGAATCGCTTGAAACCTGCGAGACTCTTCTTCTTCTTCTTCTTCTTCTTCGTACGCAGTCAGACAGTAACCATTATTTTTTCGAAAAAAAAGAAGCCGTCAGCCTGAGGCTGTCGACACTGCCATAGAGCTTGTCTAGTGTTGCCACTGGTGATGGCCACATCTGATCTCTTTGATCCTCGTATGTCGGGCAGTTTTGCAGCAAATGCTCAGCGGTCATTTTCCCGGTACCACACGGGCATTCGTCAGTGCCACCTATCTTCAATTTGTTGAATAGGTGGTACCTCAGTCTATTGTGGCCAGTGCGAAGTCTGAAGACCACGACCTGCTCTCCTGCGAGATTCGAATCCCCCTCCCACCGTTTCCATCTATCGCTTCAAGAGCCGAGTGCCTTACCTCTCGACCACAGCGATTCCCTCATTCCACATAATAAGCATGTAACAGGTAATGATCAGTCCCATGGACTAAGCCGCAACCTATGTTTCCTTCCTTGCAGTTGTTTCCTTCCCTAAATCATACTTCAGGCACCTATTTACAGCGCGGTTGACTGGAACTGCGGGAGTTGAACCCCGTACTATTGCCACGAAAAGCGAGGACTCTACTACTAATCAGTAGCTCCAACAAACTAAACTGAAACATAATTCCCATCATTAAACCCTAATCTCTCCCACTACCCAACAAACACTCTACCAGATCCTCCTTCAGTGGAGCACTCTCCTCCAGTGAAAGCCCCTTGCTATGAGTGTACGGAGTGTATTGATATCCGCTCTTCTGATGTGTACGGAGTGTGTTGATATCCGCTCTTCTGATGTGTACGGAGTGTGTTGATATCCGCTCTTCTGATGTGTACGGAGTGTGTTGATATCCGCTCTTATGGTCAACGCCAAGCAATCCACAATCCTACAACCGGGTGATAAAATATCCTTTTTTAATTCTCGACTACAGACTAAACAGTTTCTCAATGACTATCGAGACTACTGGTTGGTAGAACCAACACCACTGCAGTCCCAGTGGATCGATAAGGGCACCGTCTCTATATGTAATTGGTAAAGTGTGTGCATTGATGGTTGATGTATCTTGTTGGCTACTCATGATTTTCTTTAACTGAGACTTTCCTTACTCTTGTCACTCCTTCCCTGCTATTTATTTCTCTCTCTCCGAATCACTATTTGTCTCCTTCAATCGACACAAAATTAGTCTAAAATGTTAGCAATTTTAACTTTATCGCTAAATAAATTTTCACTCCATCCTTATCTAATGTCCACTTCATCCATATATACTGCCCACTCTATCCATATATGTTGTCCACTTTATCCAAATCTACTGTCCACTTTATCCATAACCAATGTCTACTGTATTCGAAAAAAATGTACACTTTATCGAAGAAAACGTCTACTTTATTCATGTACATATTGTCCACTTTATCCATATTTAATTCCCACTTTATCCATAGGAATTGTTCACTTCTTTCATGTATAATATTCATTTATCCATATCTAACGTCCACTTCATCCATATCGAATGTTCACTTTATCCATAAATAGTATCCACTTATCCATATGTATATTGTCCACTTCATCCATAGCTAGTTCCCACTTATCCACATCTAATGTCAATATATTCGTATCTGATGTCCACTTATCCATATCTACTGTCCACTTATCCATATCTAATATATATATATTCATATCTAATGTCCACCTATCCATATATAATGTCGACTTATCCATATCTAATGTCCACCTATCCATATCTAATGTCGACTTATCCATATCTAATGTCCACCTATCCATATATAATGTCCACCTATCCATATATAATGTTCATATATTCATATCTAATGTCCACTTATCAATATCTAATGTCCACTCATCCATATATAATGTCTTTCATTCCAAAGAAAACTGCCACTTTATTGTCACGAAACTCATCCTGGCCGGTTTCTGTGGCTTCGTCCTATTCCTCCTCGTTAGCCCTAAAATAACTACACATTTCCCACTGAGAATTTCATGTACCTGGGTAGCACACCAAAACTTCCCTGCATGAAGCCACCCTGATTTCATGTACCTGGGTAGCACACCAAAACTTCCCTGCATGAAGCCACCTTGATTTCATGTACCTGGGTAGCACACCAAAACGTCCCTGCATGAAGCCACCCTGATTTCATGTACCTGGGTAGCACACCGAAACTTCACTGTATGAAGCCACCCTGATTTCATGTACCTGGGTAGCACACCGAAACTTCCCTGCATGAATCCACCCTGATTTCATGTACCTGGGTAGCACACCAAAACTTCCCTGCATGAAGCCACTCTGATTTCATGTACCTGGGTAGCACACCGAAACTTCCCTGTATGAAGCCACCATGATATATCTGTAAAAGTCAGCCTGTCTTCCGCCTCTATAACCGCCCTAAATCGTGTCTGGAACCAGGAATTACTTTCACTGACAACCAAGTTATGAAATTACGTAATCTGTGTTCTCCCCATCCTGCTGTCCTAAACCGAACCCTGGGCTATTCTGCAGGATAATCAAGACCTACTTAAAGCCTCCAAGAGACGCATTCTTGCGACCCACTCCAGTGTCCGAAGACTTTTAAACGTCACGTACAAAGATCGAGTTACAAATGAGGAAATTCGAGATATAATTACAACAACAATATAGTCTTTTGAAGACCTCTTTGCAACTGTCAAAAGAAGGACATTCGCTTGGTAAGGTCACATATCGAGATAAAATGGTCTTGCAAATACGATCCTCCACGGAAAGGTGCAAGGCAGACGACGAAGACAGAGAGGGATGGCGGGGGTTTTGAGGATGTCTTCTTGTGTGCCCCAACGACATCACCGGTTACGGGATGACCTGACCTAATCTGACCTGATCTGACCTGACCTGACCTGACCTGATCCCGACTCCAGTTTGAGAATGGAAATGGAACCAGTAACCTCAACATTGAGATAGGTATCTGCGATTTCTATAACAAGAGTGATCATCCTGACAGACGCACAAGCCGTTCATTAGAAGGTACAGAAGGGATGGCTTAGGTACGAGTGGACAGCAGCTGTTGAAGCCCAAAACCTCCAGGGGTTGACATGGATCTACTGTCCTGCTCACGTGAGGTACAGGGTAATGAAAGAGCTGACATCATGGGCACGTTAATGATGGATAGGAGTGATATTTTGAAATCAATCAACGACCTCCTGTTAGATGAAGACACTGCAATAGATGAAGCACCAATCCACATGCTGCAAAGTTTCAACATTAAACGAGGTCCGAGCCGAGGAGGGCGCAAGAAAGGACGGAGCAAGAGAAAGTACAGCAAGCGAGCTACAGGGACCATCTTCATCCAGAACCTGCGCCATTTGCCAAGAGAGACTGAGCACCCATGGGTATGCTCGGAGTGCTATGTAGTTAATTCTTAAAAACAGACAAAGAAACGATCCACTGATACTACCGGTCTCAAACCGTGAAGTCAGCCGACGGACAGGCCTCGAGAGCACTCTCATCACGCTAAGCCATCGCCGTGTGGCCCCATTTGGACATGTAGCCTTGCCAAGAATGCTCCACCGATCAACTCTTCAGCGGTCCCTACCTCGCTTCCATACAGTTTTCACTCGAAACCCGCTGTTTCATTGCATTCTCGCTATTGAGATGGGGATCGGCACTGTAATCCCCATAATAATAATCCTGCTGACGAGCCCCACATTGCACTACAGCTAGGCGTACTCTGGTCCATCTTCTGAAATACGCCTTGGGATGTGATGATAGCCACTGTAACCCTGAACTAAAGAAAGTCGTCCAGAGTATTGAAGTCAATTACGAGTGGAATTAACAACGCTAACAACAACAATCTGGTGTATGTGACATACCCGCCACAGTTTATACAGGACATACGTGTATTCAGTTGTGGGAGATGCTATGTGATAACAAGAGAAACCTGGGACAAGCCACCAAGGTTATGAATGAAAGAATTGAGGTTTTGTTAGTACGAACGACGAAGAAGAAGTAGAAAAACAAGAATCGCAGATAATGTCTAAAAGTGTACCCCGAATAAAACAGGGCGATAATAAAGAGCAAGTATCTGTACAGCGAGCTCAGAGAAGATGAAACGCTTGGTGCGCCAATGTAAACAAGCCAATGCAAACACAAGTTCAAAGAATCGGCCCATGTCAGCTACCGGAAGTCACCGCTCATGAACCACTTCATGTAATAACAATTAGGCCACAACAATTGTCAGTTGTGCGGAAGTATCCTGTATCATAAAAATGTTAGAATGGTTTGTCTGTCTTCGAACATATCTTGACCTACAGCTATTATTGACTTGCGTGGGATTTGGTTGTTGCTCAGAAAGTAACTAAGTACGATGGTAAGTCCGTAAGTATTTCGCAAACTGATGTGGGATAGATGATAAATGTAGTTGATAGTTTCTGAAAGGTCTCATAACGTCATTTGATGTTGAGAAGTCGGAATGATTTATGTTTATGTTGAGAAGTGGAAATTATTTCTGTTTATGTTGAGAAGTGGGAATGATTTCTGTTTATGTTGATAAATGGGAATGATTTCTGTTTATGTTGAGACGTGGAAATCATTTCTGTTTGTATTGAGAAGTGGGAATGGTTTCTGTTTATGTTGAGAAGTGGGAATGATTTATGTTTATGTTGAGAAGTGTGAAGGATTTCTGTTTATGTTGAGAAGTGGGAAAGATTTCTGCTTATGTTTAGAAGTGGGAATGATTGCTGTTAATGTTGAGAAGTGGAAATGATTTCTGTTTGCATTGAGATGTAGGAATGATTTCTGTTTATGTTGAGAAGTGGAAAGGATTAATGTATATGTTGAGAAGTGGGAATGATTTCTGCTCATGTTGAGAAGTGGGAATGATTTCTGCTCATGTTGAGAAGTGGGAATGATTTCTGCTCATGTTGAGAAGTGGAAATGATTAATGTATTTGTTGACAAGTGGGAATGATTTATGCTCATGTTGAGAAGTGGGAATGATTTCTGCTCATGTTGAGAAGTGGGAATGATTTCTGCTCATGTTGAGAAGTGGGAATGATTAATGTATATGTTGAGAAGTGGGAATGATTTCTGCTCATGTTGAGAAGTGGGAATGATTAATGTATATGTTGAGAAGTGGGAATGATTTCTGCTCATGTTGAGAAGTGGGAATGATTTCTGCTCATGTTGAGAAGTGGTAATGATTTCTGCTCATGTTGAGAAGTGGGAATGATTTCTGCTCATGTTGAGAAGTGGGAATGATTTCTGCTCATGTTGAGAAGTTATAGCCACACAGTTCCTTTCTCTGTGGGGCAAGAATCCCTAGAATAATTGGAGTACATTTTTAACTTTGAATCTTGCCTGCGCAGCGGCCGTTAAGCCTACTCTTTTCGATTTCCAACTGCAAAGGTATTTGTAACGTACACATGGGTGTCTGATCTCACAACTCAGAGATCAGTGGAAATATTTACTGGATGATCCATATAAAAAGTTCCGGTTTCCTTTGCGACCTCCAGCCCCCTAGGCGAACACCTTACATCGAGACCACTGGGTCCCCAGTTAACAGACAATTAACAACATTCAATATAGTAGCTGTAATGGGTTTCACATTGTTTAGCCTACAGCATAATGCATGATCCTAGCTTGGTTAAAGAAGTTTCACGAATGATAAACAGGCTGTATGTAAAGTGCATATGTGGCTGAAGCAGCAGATCAGAGACTGATATGCTGCAGGTTTTGGTGCACTAGCAAAGCATTGGGATAAGTTATCAATGTTGGTGGGAATTATGTTAACAAACAATGGACAATGTAAGTACAAGCGTATATCTGGTTTTAAGCTCATATCTCAGTTTTTTTTGTAATAGCCATTTGTGGCCTATTTACTGACTTGCCCCCGTTTAATAGTCGAATATGGGTTCGATAAAGAAACCAGGGAAGACACGGGACTATACCTTTTAGGGACAGACGAATTTGCAGAACAATTAGATATGTTTGGCTTCCTGGCATCAGACACTGGTTTAATGCCAGAATTTATATTATGCATACATGTATACAACTGTATAAGTTGCCAATCGTAAGCGATAGTTTTGTCTTGATGATGTGACGCGCTGTATTTTGATTATGTTCAGGAAAAAACTGAGTTGGACATCAACCTCACTCTCTTGGACCAGTTCCAAGACATACATCGAGAGAGCAGATCCCATCTCCCACTGGTTCAAGGGTGACATGAAAACTTGCGGGACTCGATCGCCCACCGTTTCCGTTCATCGATTTGAGAGGCAAGTACCTCACCTCTCGACCACAGAGCCCCCAGACACTTCTGCGGAGACTGTAGACTACCAGTTTCTCACTCCCCTCTTGTCGTTTCATCACAAAGTGACCAGTGGACGATTTGAATGTTTATGCCCCATTAGTCTCCACATGATGGCAGGCATGACGGCGCTGAATGGGTCTGAGCTGATGAATCTGTGATTGTCATTGGCCATTTCTTTCCTACCAGAGGGCCAGTACTCACAATGATCGCTGGTTTCACCTCTTCCGTCCAGCTGCAGTACTATTCCATCTACCTCAGTCCCCTGCTGTCGAGTTTAAATTGTCTGTCCCTTGAGAGGTAAAGTAATGAGGAAACTCGAGCAAGATTGTCATATATTTTTCTGCATATCTGCATGTGAACGGGTTGTGTATAGAAAATGCTTGTATTATTGACGGAAAGGCGATAGCTGACTAGGTCTAAGTGGCCTGCAGCAGTCAATGACGTCATCATCATGTAGCATGTCCTTTGTAGAACATCGCTCCCATCACAGTCTGTCTGAAAGAAACTCGCTCTCTTGCCAAAACTCCAATCTCCGCCACAGTCATACCCAGGCATTCATGGATATCCTGGTGCCATCGTTTTCTTGGTCTACCGCTTCCTCTTTTACCTGGCACCATACCTTCCATTACTGTTCTCTCGAGACCGTTGTGTCTCTTGATGTGACCAAAGTATTTGCATTTACTAGTTAAAATGGAATTGATAAACCAGTTATCCTCTATGCTCAACTCTTGCCGAATGTCTACATTTGTCTTTTTCTCTGTCCACGGTATTCTGAGGATCTTTCTGTAATATTTTGACTCGAAGGATTCGATTCTTTGTTTAGATGTTTTGGTATCATCCATGATTCGCAGCCATAAGCTGCTACAGGAAAAACACAGGCTCTCAAGACTTTTACTTTTATCGTTTTGTTGGTGCTCTGTCATAATTTTTTCAGCCTGTTAAGTCTTTGCATTGTCATGGCTAGTCCTCTTCTGATTTCTTTCGAGCAGTCGCCATTTTTGTGTTCTGAATCTCAGATATTCAAAATGTGTGACCTGAACTATTTCCTCACCACCGAATGTAAATTCATGCTGACATTGTGTTTTGTCGGGGGTCATTGTCTTTGTTTTATTTATGTTTATATACAGGTTTTGATCTTTATTGTGTCCATTTATGGCTGAAATTCGCTGCTCTAGCCATTCTGCACTTCTTGATAGTATCACTGTGTCGTCTGCATATCGTAACTCTGGAATCTCGCACCCGCCAATTGTAAATGGGTTGAAACTTTCAATGTTCTCTTCTTCTCGAACATTTCTCATTATACATTCCGCATATATGTTGTACAGATAAGGTGAGAGGATACATCCCTGTCTTACTCCCTTTTGTACTGCAAACCACTCGGATGTTTGCCAAAAATAGTCGGACAGCGGCTTGTTGATATTGGTATTATGTTTCAATGAGAAGAATAATATTCACAGGAAACCCCATTTTCTTCATGATTTTCTACAGATTGTGATGTTTTACCGCATCGAATGCCTTGGTGTAATCAATGAAATATGTGTGCAGGTCTACATTAAACTTTCTATCTTTTTTCGTAGATATTCTTCATATTGAATATGTGGTATCTCGTCCATCTGTCTTTCATAAAACCTGCCTAGACTACGTGAATTTCAGATTCACACCTTTTCTCTATCCTTCTTAATAATACGTCAATGACATAAACAACGATAACCGGTTTGAATGCATAACGTCGAGCGCTGGGCAGGAGTAAATGCTACATACGAAATAACTGCCATAACGGGTAATGAACACAATGAGTCTCATGCACGGATCCATTTAGTAAATTGTCACTGATTGATGTTATGACATAAAAATACCATACAAAGCCACTCGAAAGTTGAAAACATGATGAAGGAACGATTTTCACTTCAAATAATACTCGTACGTTATCCATAACAGGAGACGTAATATGTATTTGATTCGATGTAAGTTAAAATAACAAAAACAGAACAATGAAAGATTGGGTGCACAAAATATATCCACAAATGATTCACCATTGGCGACCTGCCATAGATACAGTAATATGAAACCACATCAGACCATATAAGAATATAAATAACATAAACAACTGGACGGATGGGTCAAGCAGCCTGTATGTAGATAGAAGGGAAACCAACATACATATATATATATATATATACATTCACACACACACACACATACATATATATATATATATATATATAAAACGCTCTCTATCTCTTCAAATGTGTTCTCCTCTCTCTCTCTCTCTCTCTCTCTCTCTCTCTATCTATCTTTCTATCTTTCTCTTTATCCCTCTTTCTGTATTTTTATTCATGGATCTTTACGATTCACTATTTCAAACTGTGTCTCGTTCAGTTTTTGCTACTCTCTCCCTCCCTCCCTCTCTCTCTCTCTCTCTCTCTCTCTCGTTCTCTGTTTTTCTCTCTTAATCTGTGCTAATCTCTATCTATATCGTTGTCTTCGCTTTTCTCGCAAAACTTGTATCTATCTCTGCCTATGCTCTTCTCTCGATTTCTCTCTGTTTCTTCTTTCAGGCATTTTTTTTTCAGGCATTTTTTTACATCCCTGATTTTGTATTTATTTGTCTCTCTTGTACCCACTAACTATTTTTGTATGTTTTCTTCTGCTTTTATATCTCTCCTTCTCTCTTTCCGCCCTCTTCTAAATTTTAACATAACTGCTAGACCGCCCCCTTTCTCTAGTGGGATTAGAACATAGAAAACATACCTAGATTGATATAAGTTGCAGTGGGAGGCAACCAGTCAAAATTTAATAAAACATATTGTTAAAGACACCACCTCACGTCCAAATCACGCTCGTGGTTTCAGGCTGTTTTACAGCAGTACGGGCAGCGAGGTGGAGAATTAGCACTGTTATTCCCGAGAAACCAACCATTGTACTGATGTTCGTCCATCACATGTGATGAAGACCATCCTCTTTGTTCAGCTATGTGGACAGTCTTTTCTCTTGCAGTGTCCACTGAATATGGATGACTTGCGCTGTGAGTGAGGAAGAAACTGTGCCTTTTGTCAACCTCACGTTCTAGTCCAAAGCTACGCTTGGCCAATTGCAGCATATTTATCGAGACGACTGGAAATCACACAGGATGCACATTTTGCCTGACGGTTTACTCCCGAAGCCTTTCTGTAAATATGTACCCTGCAAGGTAGCGGAGGGGCAGTGCATCTAACATTGTGTGTCGTGCCTTTCCCATAACCGAAAGAGGTCGTAGTGACATCACTCAGTGTGAGTGAGTTGGGCACGTTTCCCCGGCTGTGTTCAGTCTATTATAGTAGTGTTTAAATTTCACACACCAAAACTGACGTTTGCAGCTAAAGCTAAGGGCGCCAAACTCGTGAAATTCAGTCGTGTGAACTAGACCGTGAAATACGACACATGTTTAAGCGTAGTGCTGTTCATATATCCATGTCCAGACCAGGATAATCGGAAGAAATAAAACACAAAAAAACGAACGAATTAACCAGTCCAAATGGGAAACAACAACACGTTTCCGTGAACACAAGTGTAAATCGTCGTGTAGTGTGAATTCTAAGCAAATAAGTGGTATGGCGACATCCATAATGAAATACAACTGCAGAGCAATGTAGACCTGCATCCGGTTACAGCGCCATCTTTGCTGCTCATTCTCCACATTGTACTACAGTAATGAGAACTCCAGTCCACCTTCTAACATTTGCCTCAGAATGTCTTCATTTTCTTTGATCAGCTGAAGGTATGCTTCTAGCGCGATGAGGTTCACGAAGGGGACCGAGTGTTTCAGGTCTTCGCCAGTCTCCCACATCTTTTCTAGCAAGGTCGTTCCTCCGGGCCAGACTTCCTCTCTTTGGTCTGCATAGTTAGGGCACTCCTGCAGAATATGTTTTCGTGTTTGCTTGGGTGTTCAGCAATGACGTGTGGTGGCGTATCTGAGGCCCATTCTGGTAACGTGGTCCTTAAGTCTACAATGTCCCGTTCTCAGTCTCAAGATTTGTGGCTGCCCATCTCCGCCAAATTTTTGTCTGTTCTGCAATTTTCTGGCTTTATATTCTTTTTTACTGGTCTCTTTATTCTGTACTTTCGTCGGACTACACTATAAAACTAGGTTGTTTTTATTTTGGTTTTTTAGGGGGGGGGGGGGGGTGGCAGCAACCCGATGTTCATCTTTATTCCGCGCGAGAGTCTGTCTTGTTTGGGGCGTACGAGTTATTGGAGGATCCTCCTGAAAACTGTTAGAATGACCATTGTACTTTAGCTGTCTTTACCTGAAGAGAATCCGCCTCGGTATGTAAGAAGAGGCACTGTAACCCGCTACTAAAGTAATGTCATCAAGAGTTTACTCTAAACTCAGCACTAGTAGCTTAAAACAGCAACCCCAACATATCCGTTTAATTAATACTCGTACATTGCAAATTTCTAAATATTTGTTTTTCGCCATTTGGATAACATTCTTTGGCAGTAACGTATATTGTTGACTTTGCTTACTTACAAATACCTGACTTCTCCTACGCAACATTCCCATTTCTCTAACTTTTCCCATGTTTATTAATTATCTTCTCTCTTCTCATTCCCGTTTTTTCTCTTTGAACGGTTCTCTAGCTATTACCTGTTGATCAGCTACCTTTTTTGTTGCAGGTAAATGTAGAGAGAGCGCTTGGATAACGTGCCAACCATCCACTAGTAGAATTTTTTTTTAAATTTTTTTTTTATACGTGTTGTTGTTGTTGTTGTTGTTGGCCATGATGTTGTTGGCAATGCCACTCGTACTTTATTTAGACATCCTTGTACGACTTTCTTTAGTGGTTGTTACAGTGGATCTGTTAACATTGCAAAGCGTACTTGCGAATGTGGACTAGGATCTTCCTGGCTGTAGTGCAATGTGAGACGTCTTAGTAAGCTCACCACTAGATCCCCAGATCACAGTTGTGATCCCCACCTCGTTAGCCAGACTGCCATGCAACAGCCTGTTTCCAGGGATAATCGTTTAGAAGTGAGATGAAGCCTTGACCAGTATGTTTCACCTGACCCTGACTAAAGTTTTTTGATCACTATCTTTCACCTGGCCCTGTATCTTTTGTTTATGAGATGGCGATTGTCAGTTCTTTTCTCCGCTGCCCTTTCTTTTCTAAGAGTAAGTCCGGTACCCATTTACAGCAAGATCGAATAGGGGGAACAAATAACTAGAATGAAACCACATACCTTTGCCTTGAAAAGTGACAGCTTTATCACTACGGTGATCGGAGATGGTCCAGGGGCTCTTTTCTCTTTAGGACGTGCTTACCTTGGGCTGCTTCAGTTCGATTCGTCTTTTCGTTCCCAGCGACACACAGGGCCACCAATATATACTCACAGGAAGCCTGTATCCTATCTTTTGTAGTTGCGGCTTCATAGACATCGTTTTACAGCTGAGGTTGCTAGCCTCATCCACAACCCTCTTTCTTCGCATTTTACGATATGCTTAAAGGGTTACTATGAGCCCCTTCTTTTCATCCCGGGCACCATTCGGGTGTTACCGCTTTAAGTCTCTATAATATAATGTACATGGGATAGCCAGAGCGTTCGTTTCTCCCATCAGAAGTGTCCTGTTCACTCTTTTGTCTTGGCACCTTCAGGCTCAGCAACAGGTAAATGGGTACCTGAAATATAATTAGAGAAGGTAATAAAGCTAGGAGCGGAACTGCCCATCCTTTCAAAATAATAACATTTTGAACACGTCATCTCCATAGGCAACATCTACATCGACATTGTTGTTCATGTCTGGGGTTTAGCAGACATTCAAGTCTGGGGTTTAACACCCATTCAAGTCTTGGGTTTAGCAGACATTCAAGTCTGGGACTTAGCAGACATTCAATTCTGGGGTTTTACACCCATTCAAGTCTGTTTGGCAGACATTTTAGTCTGGGGTTTGGCAGACATTTTAGTCTGAAGTTTGAAAGACATTTAAGTCTGGGGTTTGGCATCCATTCAAGTCTGGTAAAGTGGCACGCAATCAAGTTCTCAAGGAGCTATTCGGGAATCCATAACTGTTTTGTTTTATGTGATAGAAAACTAAAAACATGATTTTATTATTTTTAAGTTGGGGCGGGGAGGGGGGAGGAGGTTGTGGTGGTAGTTGTAATATATATATTGACAAATGTTTGACCCACACAAAAAAAATTTGTTTTCCTAATGTTTGAAAATTTTTTGAATGAAATATAAATATCATTCAAGTAATTGTCAAACAGTTTCAAAATGGAAACAAAAGCTATTCAATATTGTAGTCTTCACTAATTCAAGAACAACGCACGCACGTGATCTATATATCCAAATTAACAGCCAAAAAGTTGAATAGTTGGTTGAGACAATTGACATAATACAAGCAACACGCAACGGCAAAGCAATCATCCGGTGGATTTCAGGACATACCAATATCAGGCAACGAACATACAGACAGACTAACACAACTAGA